>VWPU01005959.1:0-12007 GCA_013398955.1 Callaeas wilsoni
AAGGCAATAAACCTTGGAACTCTGTACAAAGGACCTCTCTCACCTCTTTGTCCTCTGCGCCTCTATCCCGCCTCTTGTCAGCACTGCGCTGCAGAGAGCTGCTGCCAGCGAGGGCACTATCGTGTCCTCTGCCACGATGGTTGTCTCTGCTATACTGACCTAGCCTGACAGCCAACACCGCTGCAACAAAAGCTAATAAAAAACAAATTGGAAGAGATTTAAGCACTGCATGTTGTTCCTCAGGGAGCTTTCATGTTGTTCCTCAGAGTCTTTCCCAGAAATACAGTGGGTTTTTTTAGTTCCAGCAATCAATTCCACTCAAAGAATGGTAATTATTTGTGGTTTAGGTTGCATGTATCTATGTTCAGGCTTAATTAGATTGATGACTATGGCTGCCTGGGTACTTGCATGAGTGTGACTGCAAATGAGCTCTCTGCTCCAACAGATGGTGGAGTTCCAGCATGGAGGCAGTTTCACTGCTGGGCAGTGCCAGCCCTGCAACACTGAACATGTGCCAGACTTGGAAAGAGAAGGGACCTTGTTCTGCTTCAACCTCAGCCTTCTCCAGCATCATGCAGTGACACTTGGAGGTCTTTAAAGAATGTGTGTCACAGGCCCTGTGTGGTGGTTTTGTATGGGTTGATTTTTTGGTGAGAAGGGGAAAAGGGCAGCCACAGAAGTGATTCCCTGTGAGGAGCTACTGGAAACTTCCTCCGTGCCTGGAAAAGCCAATCGCTGGCTGGCTCCGAGTATAGACACACTGCTAAACCAATTAGACAACTGATAATGTTATGATAACATATTTAAGGAAGGGAAAAAACGCGGGCAGCTCTCTTTCTTCCTGCCCTCTCATGGGTGAGGGAGCACCCTGCACCACTGGGCCCACTGGGCCCCTTCCTGGCCAGGGTGGCCAGGGCCCTTCCCAGCACGGCCACTGAGATCCTGCCGCCAGGGACAGGGGGAGCCATCCCAGTGCTGCAAGCAGCCTTGTGGCCGGCGCCAGGAGCGGCTCCACAGCCCGTGCCTGAGAGCAGCCAGGGCCAGAGCAGCCATGCGGCGGCCGCCATCTTGGCACGGCCAGCGATGGACTTTGCCTGCCTGGCCACTTCTAGCCTGCCGCATCGCAGGCAGAGGGACAGAAGTGGCGGCAGCCGCTTCTCCTTTCTGGCACCTTGCATGAAGAGAGGCGCTAAATGCAGCCGACACCATGGCGGCCGTTGCAATGCTGGCGGAGACCACATGACCAGCAGTGAACGGCATGGCATGTAGCTGTTTGATGCTGAGCCCGGATGGAATCAGCTTTTCAGTGGTGCAGAACTCTATAAAAACTTTCCAATTGATGAAACTTCAGAACAAATGAACCTACAAACACCAATTCTCTCCTAAGCCAGAGAAAAGGAGAAGGTGAAAACATGTGAAGAGAACAACATGGCAACACCAAGGTCAGTACGAAGGGGGGAGGGGAAAGAGAAGGTGCTCCGAGCATCGGAGCTGCGATTCTTCTGCAAGCTGTGGTGAGGACTATAACACAACAAACTATTTCCCTATAATTCATGATGTGCATGGGGAGATGCAGAATTCACCCACAGCCCATGAGAAGAATGGTTCTCATGCTGGAGCGTGTAAATGCTGAGAAGCTGTGATAAAAGGCTTGAACAGAGAGAGAGAAAACCCTTGCCTCCAGAGAAAGAAGAAGGAGACTCTTGCTTTTATATTAGGACAGCGCATCCTTAAAAGACTGTATCCCATTGTAGGGTTTTTAGGAGTTCTTTTGTTTTGTTAGGTTTTTTTCCTTCTTAAGGAATTTTCCCCATACGTGTTGCTAAGAGGCCATAATGACTGGATAATTAACACAGACAAAAGAAGTTATCAGCTATGGGGAGGGGTGCAGTTGGCCCCTCTCTCGTTACCTTAGGGTTCCCATGTAGGAGAGGGATACCACAAGATTGGAGACTGGGAAAAGCAGGGTTGGGGAGCAGCCCCTAGCACTCTCTCGCTCTCTCTCTCTCTCAACTTCAGAACGATCGGAGCCACTGTTTGGAGAAGGGAATTCACAACTCTCACCATAGTCCAGCCCGGTCCTGCTTCTTCTACCGTGGGGTGAGCCTCTGCTCATAAGAGCAGCTTCTGAACTGGGAATGTATTAACACCCACCTCACTAAGGGAGGGACTTTTTACCACCTGCCTGGGTGCCTGAGATCCAGAGCCTTCCTCCCGCTGCCCTGCTTGGAGCTGGGCTCCAAGTCCCGCCCCCTCTGCTTCATCCCCGCTGCTGCCACGCCTTCGCTACTCTGTAGCCTCGCACCTCCTGCCTGCTGAAACCTCCTGGGGGTTCCCACTACAGCTTCGCAGTGTGATACATCTCCTCCACCACCCAGGGATTTTTGCTTGTCTCTGCCGTCCCAGCTTGCTGCTTCCGAGAGTCCTGCTGGGGCCCTGGGCTCACCTGTTCCTGGGGCTGTATGAAGCAAGCGTCTCTCCCATCCTGTCCCGTCTCAGTCACGCCACCACTACTGCGTTCTCCCCGAGTTCGCACCGGAGCGCCCCCTGCAGCTGCACAGGAATCATCGCACCTGCCCTGCCCACCAGGGCCCCTGCTGGCTGTGACCGGAACTGCACCGAAGGGGAAAGTGCCTGTGGCCGAGACGGCCGTCACTGGGTTCCTGGTTCTGTTTTGTTGTTAACGCCACAGTTGTTCTTTGTTTGCCTTATTGGACATATTAGTAAAGCACTGTTATTCCTATTCTCATCTCTTTGCCTGAGAGCACCTTAATTTCAAAATTATAACAATTCAGAGGGAAGGGGTTCACATTTTCCATTCCAAGGAAGACTCCTGCCTTAGCAGACATCTGTCTCTCAAACCAAGACACCCATGAACTTCTTGGCCACGAGGAAAAAGCAGTTGTGGGAAGACTGCTTTGCTCGTGGGAGGGACTCACGTTGCAGCAGGTTTTTTTTCTGGACGAGAACCATTCTTGTGAAATTTCGAACCACACTGGAAAAGTTCACAAAGAACTGTCTCCCGTGGGAAGGACCCCATGGCATAGCAAAAGAGACTCCTCTCCTTAAATGAACTAAAAAAGTAACAAACTGGCCAAAAAAACCCCATGTTTTGTCTCCCTCCAGTGTCGATGGGAAAAAGCTGGAGGGGTAGTGGAGGGGAGGGAGGTGTTCTAAAGGTTTATATTCATTCTCATTACCCTATTTTAATTCTGTTAAGGAATTTTTCTTTATACTGTCTTAAAATCTTGAGCCTGTTTTGCCCTTAAAGTGTTTTTTCTCCTAATCC
This sequence comes from Callaeas wilsoni, assembly GCA_013398955.1. Lineage (NCBI taxonomy): Eukaryota > Metazoa > Chordata > Aves > Passeriformes > Callaeidae > Callaeas > Callaeas wilsoni. The sequence continues at coordinate 3,290 of VWPU01005959.1, forward strand.
TTATCTCACTCCATGAAGTTTTTAAAATTGTTCTTTCCTCTCCTCTGCTCAACTATAACAGAGGAAAATGAATGAATGATTTTTTGTGAGTGAACTGGCCTTTGGCCAGCATCCAACCCACAATACCCTGCTACAGCAGATAGGAAAAATAGCATAACTATTGCACAGCTCTGTGCTGTATGAAAGCTGCTCCCATGCATGTTGTGTTGGTTTTGCATGGGTTGATTTTTGGTGAGGAGGGAAGAAGCCAGCCACAGAAGTGATTTTGTGTGAGAAGCCACTAAAAGCTTCCTCCGTGCCTGGACAAACCAATCGCAGGCTGGCTCTGAGAATAGGCATGCTGCTAAGACAATTAGAGAAGTTGGTTGTGGATGCTGAAATGCTGTTAGCAGGGAAATTTTCTCTTCTTGCATTCATTCTGTGAGAACTTTTCCTTTGCTGTGTAAGCTATGTAAACAATAGATAGGGTTTTTGTAAATAGCATTCATATCTGGTATCTTCTGACCTTGTGTACATTATATTAGGAAAAAACATTTCTAAGTGGGTGTCTGAGATTTTGACCAATCACCCTAGGAGAAGTGTAAGCACTGTTCAATTACTTTCTAGAACTAGAATATATAAATGGTATTGTAAATTTAATAAATAATTCGTTTCCTCGCTCTGACTCCTGCCTCGCTGCATCTCTGAACCCCTGCTTGGAAGCCCACAGTTGGTAATGCCTCTATGATAACATATTGAAGAAGGAAAAAAGGCACGCCATTCCTCTCTTTCTCACCTCAGAAGGGTGGTGAAGGGGCCACCGAACCCCTTCCCGGCACGGCCACCGGTGTCATGCCACTGGATGGTGGGGGGGAGGCCTCGACCTTGGCACTGTGAGCAGCAACGGCCAAGAATATGCAGCCAGCACCGAGAACGGCCCTGCGGCCCATGCCTGTGAGCAGGTGAGGCCAGAAGCAGCCATGCAGCTGCTGGCATCTTGACACAGCCAGCAATGGACTTTGCCTGCCTGGCCACTTCTAGCCTGCCACACCACAAGCAGAGGGACAGAAGCAGCGGCAGCAGCTTCTCCTTTTCGGCACCCTGCATGAAGAGAGGCACTAAAAGAACCGACGCTGCGGTGGCCAGCGCAGCCTGTGTGGTGCCAGCGGGGACCACGTAACCAACAGCAAGAGGCATGGTGAGCAATTCTCCAATGCGGAACCCATACGAGATCAACCTTTCAGTGCTGCAGAACTCTATAAAACTTTTCAATTGATAGAACTTGAGAACAAATGAACCTATGAACACCAATTCTCTCCCAAGTCAGAGAAAAGGAGAAGGTGAAGACACATGAGGAGAACAACATGGCAACACTAAGGTCAGTGCAAAGGAGGGAGGGCAAGGAAGAGATGCTCTGAGTGTTGGAGCTGAGATTCTTCTGCAAGACATGGCGAGGGCTATAATGTGACAAACTACTTCCCTGTAATTCATGATATGCATGGGGAGATGCAAAATTCACCTGCAGCCTGTGAGAAGAACGTGCTCGCGCTAGAGCTTGTGGATGCTGAGAAGCTATGATCTGGTGAGAGGCTTGAACAGAGAGAGAGACAACTCTTGCTTCCAGAGACAGAGAACTTTTGCTTTTATACTAGAACAGCTCATCCTTAAAAATTACACCAAATGAACTAATGGCTCATGAAAAAGCAGTTGTGGGAAGACTGCTTTGACCGTGGGAGGGACTCACGTTGCAGCAGGTTCGGGCAGGACTGCTACTTGTGCAAATTAGAATCACATTGGAAAAGTTCACAGAGAACTGTCTCCCATGGGAAAGATCCCATGGCACAGCAAAAGAGACTCCTCTCCCTAAACAAACTGAAGAGAGATTTTTTAAAAGTGACAAACTGACGAAAAACCCCGTGTTTTGTCTCCCTGCGCTGTCAGTGGGAAAGAAAGAAGGGCTGGGGGGGGTGGGAAGGTGTTCTAAAGGTTTATTTTGGTTCTCATTATCCTCTTTTAATTCTGTTAATAAATTTTTCTTTATACCTTTTAAAGTTTTGAGCCTGTTTTGCCCTTAAAGTATTTTCTCTTAGTACTTATCTCACCCCATGACCCTTTTAATTTCTTTTTCTTTCCCCCTCCTCTGCTCAGCTATAGCAGAGGAGAATGAGTAAATGATTTTTCATGAGTGCACTGGCATTTAGCTAGCGTCAACTCACAACACATTTACAAAGTTGCCACTGAATAATGAAAGGATGTTTGAAAACACCTCTTTCTAAAGACATGTATGAAATGTATGTTTTTCCACTACTAAATGAAAGTGAACAATATGGGAGAAGAAGTAGTAAAGATGGAATTTGCCTTAGGAGAGTACCAAGGAAGGAGGGAAAGGTAAGCTGTATCTAATATACATGACATGCTTGTTAAGCTATTCCTGTTACTCTAATTCACTAAACCTAGCTACATCCGTTCTTCTGTGTCACTTCAGGAGCCACAGTCAATGACTCCTAAATGGATCACTAGGGGCTGGATACCCTCTTTGCTGAATTGCAGCCGTACGAATCCAGCTTCAGGACCAACACATTGCCTACTGCAGACAGGTGTCTGGAAACGACTGAGATAGGTAAGTAAAATACTGATGAGTTAATACAGGAAAAAGTGATAAAAATAGCACAGAATCCCTCCAGGCTGCAAAACACATCAGAAGATAGAATAGACTTATAAAATCATTGGCGACAAAAGACAGTGAGTAGGGAACAATTGTTCAGTGTTGCTTCTAATGAAAGACCTGCAGATTGTCAAATGAAGATAGTAGCTAGTTCAAAAGAAGGGGAATCGCTTCTTCACATAGTGCATAGCTAAGGTATGAAGCACTTTGCTGCAGGAATGAATGTTTACATAAATTCCAAAGACTCTGCAAAAAATTCTTAGAGGAGAAACCTGTCTGGCACTTTTAAACACAGTGAAATGGGCTGCAGATTAGAAAGCCCCAAAGCAACCTCAGCTCTGTAGTCTGGGCTTTGTCACCTGAGCTGCTCTGACACTCCTCTGCCAGTCACTATTGCAATATCCCGCCTCAACACAACACTGCACTACAAGAGCTTTGGGATTCACCAGGTATGTGGCCATTCCTAACTTCTGTCATTTGCCTGCAGGACCATAAACCTGACAGCAGTATTTGTGGGCAGTACGGTGGGCAGAGCACAGCACCACCATGCACTTGGGTTCCTTGTATGGGAAGTTCACTTGCCTGTGGTTTGAGCTCAACACATCTGTAGAGACAGAGAGACAAGTTTCTTCCTACTGCTGTGTTTATTTCTAGTAATTTGCTCAAACATGGACTTTCACCATTGAAATGTTACAGCATGAATATGCAAATATTAAATCCCCATCAAAATGTAATTTAGCAAGATGCCAGGTGCCTCTCCTCTTCAGTTGCATCGTGACTTATCACAGTTGACATTTCAGTAAGGCTGTAGTAGCAGATCCAAATTTGAACATTCATAGGGAGAAGATGCAATGCAGCAGCTTTGATGTCAATAGAATGTCAGTCTCTGTTGACTTCATTAAGTCAGATCATTCAGATTGAACTTAATTGAAGGAACTGCATTAGTAGTCAACATAAGCCATCTGTTTAAACGTGTGTTTTGAAAAGAACTGCCATGTACAATAAACATGTTCAACTGTAATGACTCACATATCTGTTCATGTAAAGTGAGGATTTGGCAATTTCCCTGACAAAAACATTCAATTACAGGTTAAAAGTATTTTCATATCAAGTTAATTTGTTTTCATGGCAGGTACAGTGATCTGAGTGTTTTGAGGCAGTCTGGGAAGTATGTTCACTGCAGAGCTGATGAACCAAACTGTTTGGCCAACCTTTCCTCAAGAACCTGTTTGGTAAGTCAGAGCTGCACCAAGAAACATCAGCAGCTCATGGCACTAAGTGGCTGACAGGCACATAGTTACAGTTGCAAAGAGTTCTTCAAAACATTTGTCCAGGTGCACATGGAGGCTGGGTACTGTGTCCCAGGTGTGAAGCAACTGTTAATTCCAAAACAAACCAAGTAAGCCTGGTGGTACTGGCAGTCTGGCTGAGTGCTATCTGACCCACCGTGGGCTCCTGAAAGGGGTAAGCATTCACCTTGATTATGCATTATACTGAGCCCTGATCATGCATGGGCAGAAACCGTTACCCTCTCCTTTGCAGGCCAAAGCTGTTTCAAGCAGCTGACACACACCTGAGCAATTATGTGAGAAAAGTCAGAAATATGCAACCTCCCATTTTATCTGTCAGACTGACTAGGAAAAACAGACTTTCAGTCCTTTGTTCTTTCTTAAAAGTAACAGTTAATATGCACTTACAAGAGTGAAACAACCTGCCATTGGCTATCTCTTGTGGCGTCATTTCTAAGTAAGCTTTGTTAAATTAGTCATTGCAATGCACTGGTGCCTGGACTTATTCAGCAGCAGCATAAATTATGGATCTACTTTCATACACACTGAGCAAGGACAGAGTCTGGCTGTGTGCTTCCCTCTCACTTGTACAGAGTGGAATCCTGTTACATTACTGGCAACACTTATTGGTGCCTGTATGGAGAGACTCAGACACTGGAAGGGGTGGGGGAATAGGAGGAAAGAAAAACCCCATGTGATCAAAGCACATCATGAATTAGCAAATCCAAAATCTTTCGTTACCTGGACAGTTAGCTTGACATCACCATGGCCTTGCTTTGTTTGGTTTGTTTTTACCCCTAGAACCATTTTAAACTACTGAGAGATATAAATAAGTCTCTTATTTGGTAAACTATTCTATTGTACAAACTTCTTGTTCCAATGAGATGCAATGTTTCATTAAATTAGGAGGTCAATAATTGTGTTTTATGATGTACTTTAATATCATCAGTTTCCTCATTAAATGTTTTCTGCTTCATGTAGATGAGCAAGTCCTGCTCTGTCTATGGATTCTGTTAATGTTTATATTTCAATGACGTTGAAGTGGACATGGTGTAGAAGAAACCTGTAGAACTAGAGTTCTGTGTGGTGTACTGGATTGGTCCTTTCCCCTTACATCCTGTTATGTCTCCTTTTGTAGTTTCCAGAAAATCTGGTAGCACAGGCCCGTGTTAGTTTAACCACGTGTGTATGGCTAACAAGTCTCCTCTCACCTACCACTACTCAAGAGTGTGTAAGAGCCCCACTAACAAGCCAAGCTGTGGTGTGCTGCCAGCTCTTTTCCAAATCAGAGAAATGTTACCCACATTTTCAAAATCAGTCATCCAGGCAGTGTGAGACATGTAAGTGACAATTCGGTAGCTTTGCAGAGCCCAAAATGCTTATGTCATTAAATGCGAATTAAAGTGGGGGTGATCCCCAGCTTTTCTTATGATGTATCCACTAGAAAATGATCTTTTTCAGATTAGCTGATTTATAAAATTGTTGGCACTGTTTTACTCGTGGATATTTCATGTTTTGTTTCAGGGTCCAGGCCTCCTTTCAATACACCCACATTTCTGTTGTTGCTGTTGTTACACCTACATTTTTTTTAGGAAGACCTATGGTGCATGAGTGCTACTTTCACATTTTCTTATTCCTCATAATCTGTACAACATAATAGGTGAAAATAGCATAATTTTCAGGTTACTTAGCTGGATATATCCTCCAAAGTCTAGATGCATAGATGTCAGTTTGAGACTACTCTGGTTCTCTCCAGATAGCCCACATCTGAGGTGTCCACCTGCTCACATAATCCTCACACAACAAAATGAGGATAAAGAGGAGGGCACAGTGAGGCAGATGGAGAAGGCTTCACAGTGTCAGAGAGACCAATGGAAAGCAGAAAGGGGTAAAGTTCCCCTCCCATCACACACAGGAATATAGTTCTTACTGCCACTGCTGCTACCACTAACTCAGTCCTGCCTTTTTTTTTTTTCTTGTTTTTTTGATGTTGCATAGGTGGTAGCTATAGGACTGGTATATTCAAGACAATGGTAAAAAGAATTTACTCTTCTGATGTATTCTGGGCAAAAACTTCTCTTCAGACATTGCTGTATCTCTTGTATGATAATACATGTTTATCTAGCAAATTGCTTCGCAATGAGGGTTCAGGGTCACTCTTCAGAAGAACAACAAACTCCTGTCTTCACTTTTAAACTGCTGTCAGTCTGGTTGATGCATTTGGAGTTACATACTTTTCACCCTTTGACTTGACATGCTTTAGTCCAGCAGCCTATGCAGTCAAAAATCTTGTTAATTTAGGTGTAATGAGCAGAGAAATGGATCATTACTGAATACCATGTTGTGCACTGGTAATCTATTGAAGAAGCAAGACTTCAACCTTATTTTTGTCAATATACTTTTCAGGTTTTAAGTCTTGCTTAGTTTTCTAACACTTGCATTTTATACTGATGACAGTGCATCTCACATGGGTATTAAAAGTTTTTAACTTGGCACTTTTGACATTCTGAGACTCCCTTTGCATGTAATGTAAGCAGAGTCAGACCACAGATATTTGTAGTACTTAAAAAAATAGCTGAGATAGGTGAGACATCTTATTACATTTCAGGTATTAGCAAAACATATAAGCAATGCACAGAAAAGTCATCTCCTGTGTTTGGAAGGTGAAACTGAGTAAAAGGAACAATGGTAGTGTGATTTGAGGAAGCAAAGATGGAGCCAAATTCTCAGTGCAACCAAAATAAATGAAAGGAAATGGGCACAGACTGAAATATGGGAAATTCCATTTAAACAAAAGATGACACAGGAGAAGGAAGAGGAGAAAAATGCCACTTTTTTACTCTGTGGGTGGGGAAGCGCTAGGACAGGTTGCCCAGAGAGGTTGTAGTCTCCATCTTTTGAAGATACTCAAAATGCAACTGAACGTGGTCCTGGGAAGGCTGCTGTAGCTGACCCTGCTGTCAACAAGGGGCTGGACTCGGGGATCTCTGGGTCTCATAGCATCAACTATGCCAGGATTCTGAAGTTGACAAAAAGTCATGGGCCAAAGCCATAACAAGGACTATTTCTCTTTAGAAATAAAAGTTCTTATCAAGCAAAAGTGAAATGTGAGTGGTACTCAGTCCTCACATAGTTTGTCTTTATAGCACAAACACTGAGTGGAAATATAAATAAGTAGAGCAGATTAGTTCCATACTGGCAGACCTACCCTGCATTTTGGCTTTTGACTTTATCAGGTTTTAAACAGTCCCACGGATTAAATCTCCCTTTGTTTTTGTTCATATTTCTGCAATTCTCAAGTGTTCTGCTCATCTCCTGTGCCCATGAAGTAATTTCCAAGCGTGACAAATCATTCCTGTTAGCTGGACATGTCTATTGTCCCATAACTTCCACCTAGTCCCATTCCTGAAGCAACCTTAACTCATTCATTCCTAGCAAGAGATCTTCAAAACAGATGGCTAAAAAGAGTCATATGCTTTTTTAGAACAATAGAGAAATATTCCAACTTGTTCCCATACCTCTTTGTCTACATTTACTAGATGTGTCTGTTCCTTTCCAATAGTTAGGACAAGTCTTAGGAAACATACTATTGAATTAGATTTGTGCTTAGGATTTATGCAGACTTAGAAAATATTCAGTGTTCCCAGTGGGTTGAGAATAGCGCTCAGTTTCACCAGCGTTTTTATACTAATGGTCTTGTTTCAGATTCCTCTGGATTATACTGGAGGAAATAGCCCAGCAAGACATTCTGCTAATAAAACAGCTGGGTTAATAAGCAACAAAGCTGTGGGATTGGTTTTGTAACTTTTCCAAACAGAAATCAGAAATTTTATCTTAAAAATGCAAAATTATTTCTCCAGTGCACTGCAACCTCTGTCAGGGCACAGAGTTGATTACCCATCTGAGGAGACGGGTGAATATTTTCCTTTACAGAATCCCACTTGACAATGCCCTCGCTCACAACCCAGCCATCCTCCATCACTGTTGGAGCACACATGGCAGACAAACAACACTTAGGGCTCTACACAACTTTTTCTATCCATTAGAAATCATCTGTGGAGGTTTGACTCTCCTCCTTCCCCCACAGACCAGCCGATCCAAAGCTGCACAGCTGAATTACTGTCTTGAATCAGCTTTGACAGCAGCTAATTAGGGGTGTGAAAGTCAGCATTTACCACTACAGTCACTTTTTCACCATTTGTGACATTGCTTTTGCCAACACTCAGCATGAGCTATTTGCCTTAAACAAGCTTTACTGGGTGATCCCCCTTCTCCTCGACTTCATCTTCATTGTCAGCTTCAGCACAGCAGTCCCTGCAGGCTGGGCAGCAGGTTGTGCTGAGCCTGTCTAACACCAAAGCTTTGTTGTGCTGTTAAAGTGCGTGCAGGACCAATGCTGGGGCCTCCAGCTCAGCTGAGTTTTTGGCATCCAGCACTGCAAAAGCCAGCTGTGCCCAATGCGCAACGCCTTCTGCAAAATATAAGAGTTGGGATTTCAACAGAAAGCAATTCTGGCAGGCACAGCTCTGCTATGGGCACTAAGCTGCCAGAAAGGATCAAGCAACACATTCTTACAACAAGGTTATCTTCTAGAATCAAAATTACATAAATAAAATAACCTGGTTAAATCACAGAAACATCAGAGGCAAACTGAAGTTGGCTCTGGGATTTCAAGACAATATCTGTTACTGCTTTAATATTTACTGGTATGGTAAATTCAGGTTTATTGCTCACTGGAAACAGCCAGGGGTTAGCACAGGAAGATTTGACAAAAAAAAAAAAAAC
>VWPU01005959.1:12177-145279 GCA_013398955.1 Callaeas wilsoni
AAAAAACCCCACCCCACCAAAACCAGAACAAAGTTTCAAGTTACAGGGTTTCACCTTCTAGAACTGTGCACTTACATAAGGGGCTTATAGAATCGATCCTGAATGTTCATACAATGCCATTCTAAACTATTTCATCTCATCCTTCACCTCTGTGCATGAGCAAATGAGCACCCTTAGTATAAGCCTCTTACCTGAGTGACATTTCTCAATGTCTCTCTCAACTCTTAGGAGCAGGAAGACCTCTTCCTTACAGGGAACTGAGAGACATGGTGAGACAGCTATATGAAATCCACAGCACACAGGGATGCAAGCATCAGGAAACTAAACTTGTGTGACCTCCTCTAATTCACAGCAACAGTTTAAACAGACAGGCTGTGACTTGCTTCCCTACGAGTGCTTCTTCATCATAGCAATGTAATGAAGACACAGAACTTTATCTGGTCCTCCCACTAAAAAGAAGCAACTCTAAGGTTTTTCAGATTACCTTCTTTCACCCTGTGCTCCTTCAGATGTTTCCTGACTTTGCACTGAAGAGGCTGAAAAAGGTAAGTAGAAAAATCATTCAGATTTAACAGAACAGAGGCAAACTGGAAAATCTTGTTCAGTTCTTTCCTGTCTAGAACATGCAATGCTTGACAAGGTCAGGTTCTCACTGTACCATTCAGGATAGCTAATTTTGCAGCATTAAAATATTTGTAGCCAGAAAGAGAAAAGAAGCAGGAGAAGGAGTAACAAAATCAGAAGACAGAGCTGTCTGGTCACTGTGGTGGTTATCTGAGCAAAAAGGGCTGTGAATTCTATTCACTCCTGATTGTTGGACCCTTCCTCTCATCCAATTGACTGTGCTAAGTTCCCAGTACCTCACTTCAATCGCCACCTATTACCAGGAACCTGGGCTGTAGCTATTTCTGTTCCTGACAGGAAGAAAGAACTACTGGAAGCTATTTTCCTCTCAAAAGGATACCCTAAATGCAAAGATGCAGCAGCACAAAACATGACTTGCTTATCAACCCTAATGGAGGCACAAAATACTCAAAGAATGTAGTCCCTTTCCCCACTCTGCAGGCAGCATAACACTGTGCACAGTCCCGGCTGAGATGTTCTTTGGGGCATCACTCCTGTGTTTTAGATCAATCACTTCAATGCAAAATATGTTAGTTCACAGACCCTCCACAACATTAAACTTCATTTTACCTCTGCTACAAGGATAGATTGTTCAGCATCACCCTTTGCTTCTAAGGCACTATTAATAGTATTAGAGTACATTTCAGTGACAGTCACCAGCATTAAGTCTGTACTGAAATGCCATTCATTTAAATATGCAGATTAATCTTACATGCATTTTTTTGTCCAGGGCACACAGTACTCAAAAACAAATAGCATCTAATTATGCTATTCATTTTGTAAGCGTAAGGCTACTGTTTGTTTTAATCCTGCTACAAAAAGCTATCAACAGATGTGACTCATTACCTTTTCTACTCTGGCCAAATATCACGGCCCAGAGTTCAGGCACCCATGCAAGCTGGAGCTCCAACATTGACACAGGGCAACTGCCCAGCAGCCAATAGGTGGGAAAGGCCCGGTGAGCATGGAGTGGCCCAGTGAGCACGCAGCTTGTGGCATGACCTCCCTTAGCGGTCCTGCAAGAGAGGTCTTCACACTGAGCAATCCCATTGACACAGATTTCTCCAGGACAACTTCCCCAGCTTGGCAACCTACAGATAGGCTTTTCACAGATTTATACATTTATCTAATTGTTCTTTCATCAGTTCTCTAAGGAAATTAAGAGCTACCCACAGCAATTACTACCTAGACTAAAAAAATAGAAGAATTTTTGCCCATTAGGCCCCATCATATGTTCAGTCTTTCACCACAGTCACTATGGCTGACTGAAAAGCCAAGACCCAGGAGCAGAAATACCACCCTCCCCAAAAAGCCCTCTCAGATGAAGCACTTAGAAGCAGCATAGGTGCTGTGTTCAGCAGTGCCTCTCCAAAGGCAGTCTGAGAAATGGGAGCAGCTTAGAAAAAGTGATGCAGTAAGTAGAATTGGATGCTGCAGACACTATGCTGCCTAATCCCCAGCCTACAGGTCTGTCCTCTTAGGCTTTTTAGGTCACATGTATTTGCTTCCCTTGGTATTATTTCTGAACTTTACCCAAAAAGGAGCTCAGTTACAGGAATTGTATTTTACCCTACCATACCTCAGTATATTGCAACTCATTTTGTATTTGAGATAACCTGAGTGGATTTCTGGAAAGAAAAACATAAGCCTTGCTTTGCAGAAACATTTCTCTAGAACTGAAGAGGCATGCTCAAAATAACTGCATTTGAAAAGGCCAGCAAAAGTATTACTTCCAGTGCAGCTGAAACAAATATTTGCTTAGCAGAACATGAGTCCAGGATCTTGGCACAAAGACCTTCTTTTCCTCAAACAATTGTCTGAGGGTTTTTTTTAAATTTAAATTGGGATGTGAGCTTCCAACCAGTAAGCACTACTGAACACAGCTGATCAGACTACACCAAAACAGGAGTTTTGCTTGAAAGAGTCATCTATGCTCCCATATCTTCATGGTATTTTAGAAGTTTGAAAACTTCTGAAGATAATATTTTTTAACTCTGAGTAGCTGTTTGCTAATGCCAGGCAGTTGATTTTCTTCTTGCTGCTGACTCTAATACAAGCATCGAGGCATCATGAGTTTTTCCAGGCTGAAGTATCCAGTTGCCTTTTTGTTTGCTTATGCAGGTGTTTTACGTAACTGCCCCAATAAGGCTGACGCTTACGGAAAGCAGCTGCAGCATAGGTAGCATTGTAGGTGTTCACCACTTACAGCTTAGCCAACGTCTAAGAGCACAAGAAAACAAGTCCTATGCCCTCCGTGAGGCAAATTGAAGTGTTCAAATTGTATTATGGCTTTGCATTGTTAATAACACCTTATAAGCAAAACCCCAAAACTCAAAATGAATCAAATAATCTAAAATGTAAAACTACACACTAAAATGGGGAGGGAGCCCACCAAAACTGTTTTCCATCTAGTGTTACAGTCATGTCTAGTCTAGTCTAATGTACCTGAATAGGTACTTAAGTCAACGTTCTTATATTAAAGAAGAAAATTATCAAAAAAAACCTGAAGCGAAATTATTTCCCAGAGAAACATAGGCAAAGTCCCTCTGTCCTTCCCAGGCTTAAACTCTGCCTTTTAATTGAGTCTGCAAGTCTTCTACTGCTTTGCTTTGTCCCCCTCTAACCTACAGGTCTATCATCAAACTTCTGTGAAGAGACTTTTTCAGAAATATATCATTTCTTAAAAAGTCTTAAAAACAGCTCATTTTCCTTTCAACCAGCCAAAGAGGTGGCCTTTACCTGTTTAAATACTTGACCAGGTGAGGCCAGCTGGAAACCTATCTTCCTATGACAGGGAGAACTTTCTTATGGACTTGATTCCTTCCCTGCCTGATAAAAGATGAGACTTCAGAAGCACATTTATTTTATGCCAGTAACTGCAGTATGCAGTTGGGCTGCAGAAGAGAAGGCTCAAGGAAGATCTCATTGATATGTATGAATATCTACTGGGAGGGAGTGGAGAGGATGGAGCCAGGCTTTACTCAGCAGTATCCAGTGACAGGACAAGAGGCCATTGAGAACAGATTGAAATACAGGACATTTCACTTATGCAGAAAAAAACCCTTTTCTGCTGGTAGGGTGATAAAACACTGGACTATGTTTCCCAAGCAGATTGTGGAGTCTCCATCCTTGGAGACACTCTAAACCCAATATAGGACATGGTCCTGGGCAACCTGCTGGAGCTGACTCTGCTTCCGGCAGGAATCAGGTGATATAATTCCCAAAGGCCCCTTACCCCTGCCCCAACCCATTCCATCATTCTGTGTCCCTGCAGGACAGCACTGGCATGGCACAGGTCACAGGGCACCACCGCAGTGTGACTGTACGTGATCTTCTGAGGCCTGTAACTGTTCTGTATTATCTCAGACAATCTCTCCATGTGAGTATACCTGTGAAGAGACCCTAAGCCCCAAGAACTACAAATGTGATGGTGGATGAGTAGCAAGCCTGAAGCAGGAGCATCTGCCTTTCTTCGGGAGACCCCATGCAGTAACTAATTAACTTGGCTTAAGTTTTTGCAACATTATTGACCCTTCCTTGAAGTCAAATTTTTAAATTTCACTTCTCCCCACTTTCTTTAAGTTTTCCCTTACGGTTCAAGGATAAAAGTGACAGTGTATCACCTCCATCTGAGCAGTGTGTCAGTACATTTAATTCCTTCCATTAGCACAAAGGGATTATTATTCCATTTTATTGGAATACTAATAACAACAATACACAGTTGGATTTTGGAAATACACCCAGCCATTCACCTGTGTGAGTTGTCCTTTGAACAAGAATTTTGTTTTTAGAAGCATCTCACGTGAGTTGGATCAAGCATTAACAGTAGGCATTTCTGAGCACTTGTGGTCACAGTTAACATCCTTTGGGCTTTTACTACTATCCTTCCTGGAGTATTTCAGTCTGAAACTGAATCAAATTATTCATTGGCCAAGGAATGCCACAGTCTCCCTGTGAGCAGTCCCATGATTTCAGACAACTAGACTCTTGCCAGAACAGGCCAGAGGGAGATTCTGCTAAAATCTTTGTGAAATAGCTTTTAAGATGTGTATTTGGGCACTAGCAAGGCCCCATTTCTACAGCCTCAAAGGGAACACAAAAGTAAACCTTTATTTTCTCTGCCCCTTGCCCACATGGATTGCTCCTCCATTAAGGCTTATCTACCTTCACATAATGAAGCCTGCAACTTAATCAAGGGAGGCAGCAACAGGCCTGGACTTTCAAGACAGTTTTGCCTCCTCCCACTAATTTATCCATTTTACCCAGCCTCAAGTAAACCTCATTTGGGGAAAAAAAAAAAAAAAAAAAAAAAAAAAGTCTCAGGGTGCAGGAGTTCTGCACCTTTGTGTTTCCCCTGGCACTGAAGCAACTGCTTCAGCCACTCATGGCTTGCTGCCAGGACAGATTAATTACACTAATTGTATGACAGTGACTTGACCAAGGTATGCATCAAGTCATTAGCTGAAGCCGGAACTCAGTGCCGAGATTCCAAACTGTCCTTTGCCCTTGCTGCACTGATATCTTATCTGCTTCAGCTTCAGAAAGGACTCAATAGCTGAATCGCTGAGGACTGTAGCTCTCAGATACATTCCTGACCAAAACGCAATTACCTGGCAACTTGATTCTGTGGGCTGTGAAACAGACCATAGAAGGGGAAGGTAAATGAAGATGCTGACCGTGCTGCAGCCTCAGGCTATTCAAGTGTTGATACTGTAGGTCTGCGTAAAGAGAGCCCTGCCTCCAGCGGCTTTTAGCTGCTGCTCAAAAGCTGATCTTGTTATCCTCAACACAAACTTACACTGGCTTTGGGAATCCAAATCCACCCATTGTAAAAGACCTCATTCTCCCTCCAAATACAGGACTCATTAAAACATTAGTTTGTGCAAATATGAGTGCTGTCAAAATGGTCCATTGAACTGATGTTGTACCAAGGAGCAGCAATAGAGTTCAGGGTGTACTGTGTGCCCAGGCTTTTACCCACTTAGGGACCAGGAAGAGTGAAAAACCCTTCCACCTGAAGTTTATGGCCTGAAAGCCATAAACAAGAACAGCCTTGACTTGGTAACAGCCTGAGTCCTTTATCCTAAAGGCAAACTAGCCCTTCTCCCCTCTCCTGTCCTACTCTACAGGCAGAGGTCTGCTCCACAGCCACCTTTTAACACCTAGTATCTCACAGAGTTTGAAGTATCAAACAGCAAAACAAGGCAGAAGAGCATGACAGTAACACCAAGCAAGGCAGTGCTTTTAAGTATTCTTTAAAAAACCCCCGAACAACATAAAAGTCAACCTAAAACTTTATTTAGTAGAAAACTTTCAGAAGACAATTTGAATATTTGAAGCATTACACTGACAACATACTCATTAAAGACAATTCCCGTTCTCCTAAGGTATAATCCCGTTTCATACTGCACCCTTTATTTGTTGCTTTCATCCTGACAGACAGGCTGTACAGCTCTTCTTCTGCAATGCCATCAAAAAAGAAGTCCTCATTGAAGATGGGATTTCTGCTTCTTTTTATAACTGTGCTTCTCTGCTTCTGTGTTTTCCCTGGCACCAGGGAGAAGGAGATACAGCAGTTTATGTTTTTGGGCTCTACAGAATCGTCATATAAACCCTCTGCACTGATCAGACGGATTCGCAGCCTTTCGTTCTCTGAGCAGTATTCAGCCGACAGCCTCAACACGCCTCCCTTGTCCATTACCACGGTGCTCTCTCCCACCAGTCTCTCCAGACTGCGGGCCAGGTCCAGTGGAAACATAGGAGAATAGGAGGTGCTAAAGCTCCGCATGCCAAGCAGCCCCTCGGAGGCCCTCCTGATGGCACTGGGGCTGTTATCAGTGGAGCTACTCTCCTCTGTAGAGAGAGAATTGTTCCTGGGCATACTGGATTTGGTCTTGTCTTTCAGTGCTCTGCAGAGCAATCCCTCCTGACTTTGTGCTTTGATCAGGGAGCAGGGTCTGGGAGGTGACCTGCTGAGAAGTGGAGAACTGAAAGGAGAGGAATCACTGGAGGAGGCAGTGTCACTGTCACAGGCGCCTTGCCTGTGCAGAGAGAGATGCTTGGGCGGCAGTCTCACAGAAGCAAAGCTGATAGCAATGGGATTAGACATACTCCCTTTGCCACTGAAGGTGTTAGCTCTGGATCGAGACAGCTTCAGGCTGGGCAGAGCACCACGTGGATCACCATGGAAGATGGACTCCTTTCTCCTGGTGTGGGGACTCTCCAGCAAAGTGCAGAAGCCATAGGAAGTGGGGGCTCTGGGAAAGTGGGGCAGGGAGAGTGCTGCTTGGGACTGTGGATCTGCATTGGTGCTTTCTTCCTCCAGGACTGTGATCTCCTCTTCAACACTTTCCACCTGAATGAGATGTGGGAAAGAGCTGGGGCTATAATCAGAAGTAAGAGCTGCATCCACTGAATTGTGATCCTTGTGGAAACCACTGCCCTTAATGGAGCCAGAGCTGGTCAGCCTGGGGGGAATGCAGAATTCAGGGATTCTGTCAGGAGTGATCACATTTGGAAAAGTAGCAGCCCCTAGTCGGGCTTTTTCTGGCAGATTTTGGCCATGTGGCAGTCCCAGGAAGGAAGAGCTGGGGAGGTTTCTATTTTCATGTGACGCTCTGATCTTTTCCAAGAACCACATCCCTGTAGCTGGGCAGGAGGTCGTCAAAGGGGAAAAGCTTGAAAGAGAAATCCACCTGCAGACACGCAGAGAGGAAAAAGTACATTAACATCCTTCTTGGACACACTACAGCCAAGCAAGGCATGGACGGTGACATTCAAGGCAGGACTAGCACAAGCCCATTCAATCTCCATGTTCAAAACAGCCCCTACCCAGCACACTACCTTTAGCAAAGTCAAATGGCACAAGAACGGAACTAAACCACTAAAGAGAGAAAACAGCATCGAGTCACTACCAGAGGAAAATGTCCCTCTCGCATAATCCCTACCGTGTTTCTCCGTTAGCAGAGGACGTACCTTGACGAGTGCAAGCCTTGCTCTTTCCAGCAGCCCCGGCTCACTGCTACCCGGGCTCAGTCTCAGCACCTCCAACGGAAACCACGCAGCCCGCCCCGAGCTGGCCCTTTTGTAGCCGTGCCGGGCGCCTCCCAGCCGCGCCGCCGGCCGGAGGGAAGGGGCGGGGGCTGCCACCCGCACCTCCCGCTCTCATGCGGAGAGTAGAGGACAGAGAGCGGCGCCGCAGCTGCCCGGCAGGACACTCTGCTGGGCACCGGGGCCATGCCCGGAGCAACGGGGCAACCTGCAAAAGGGGCCCCTTACGGGAAAGCGTTTTTTGACCGTCTCTCTTCGCCCCCACAGAGCAGCAGCTGCTCCCGGCGCTTGGCACTCGCCTGCGAGCGCGGGCGGACGGAGCTGCCCGCGCCCGGCCCCAGCCCCTTGTCCTTCCCCTGCGTCCAGTTTCTGTTGATTAATATCTACTTACAGAGGCGTCCCAAGGTGTTTCGAGATAACTAACAAACCCAGGACAAAAGCAACATTGTCTTGTGGATTCTTTTCTTCTGGAGATCCTGGCAGCTTTCCAGCGTTAGAGCAGTAGGAAGTAAGGACTGCAGTTTTCAAGCTCATTTGTAAAGAACTTTGCTGCCCTTCTACATCTGAATGTGTGTCCACCCCCTCGTTACTCACAAAGAACACGAGACGACGGAGCCCTGACACAGTGTTATTATCACTGATACTGAGCAACAACAGAAACGGGAATGCAGATGCAGTGAGGAGAAAGACAAGGCACAAAACGCTTTGGCAAGTCACCTTGAAAAGCATGTCAAAATATGTCAAAAACCCAGGCACGCGTGACGCTTAACGGACCTTGCACAAAGCCAGGTGGGATCCATGAACTTCCTCGCCAATGCAGCAGAGCTGGAACGGACCTCTGCAAACTAATTATTCTGCAAGCTGCAAATAGGAATCTTTAATGCACTGCCAGGAAGGCTTGCCATACTGGTTGGCTAAATACTCATTTGAAGCCTGTAACACAGGGATAGTAATATCCTTCTTCCCTTTTCCACTGAAGAGCTAAAGTGCATGTTTACTGAGTGCTTGAAATAGACGAGATGTGCTCAGAGAAAACACATCCCGTGGGCAACAGGGGCAGGGAACATTTTGAACCTGCTGAAAGATTTAGTTGGGTACACACATGTTCTGGGTTAAAGCCCTGCCGCGATCCTGCTTGTTTTATACCAGTTAAGCGTCATTTGCATAACAATCTCCTAGTGATTAAAATCTGAGAAAATTCTTTCTGCCATGCTTTGTAAAAAGGTTCAGGACACCCCAAACATCCCAGTGACATTTCAGTTGTAGGAGCTCGTGTAGTCTACTTAGATGAATTTACTCGATGTGAGTGTGCTTGAAATAATCTCCAATCTAATTAAGAGGCTTCTGGAGAGGGTTCGTGCTTACTCCAGCCAATGAGACTTTACAGCAGCATAG
Organism: Callaeas wilsoni; assembly: GCA_013398955.1. Classification (NCBI taxonomy): domain Eukaryota; kingdom Metazoa; phylum Chordata; class Aves; order Passeriformes; family Callaeidae; genus Callaeas; species Callaeas wilsoni. Next base: position 21,247 of record VWPU01005959.1, read on the forward strand.
TAAGAGGAGTTACTGGAGACGGTGGGATGCTCTCCTTTGGGAAGCAGTATGTGCATCATATAGCTGTTATCCATTAAGACCAGGCAATACCATACCATGTATCATGCATTACATACCATGTAGTTTGCAAAGAGTAAGTGAGCTTGTTCCAATATATGCACCTCTGCCTTTAATACAAAAGAAAACTTTGACTCTAAACATGGGGAAAAATTAAGGAAATGGTGCTTTTCAGTGGAAACCTTATTGCCTTTAGTAACAGATCACAGAAATTGTTCATATACAGCAATCATGGCAACCAGCCTCAAGTATACTAAGTTCACAGCTAGGATCAGGCACCGATGAAATAAAATAGCTACCCTGTTATAGATACATGATTTCTCTTCAGTCTCTTTACTCTACCTCTACCATCAGGGAAAAGAGTTAGGGCTTTTCCAGAGGTGATCAGTCTCTTGATCACTGCCGCGGTTCGGTGGTAAGTTCAGGTCAGGCTAGCTCAGCCCACGGAGGCAACCGCCGCGGCAGAAGACACGAGAGTGTCCTCGCTGGCAGCAACTCTCAGTGGCATAGCACTGACACAAGGCAGAGTACAGCGCGGAAGACAAAGAGGCAGGAGAGGTCTTCTCTATGGGTCTCCAAGATTACTGCCTTGAAGGAGTCCAGGGACAGAAGAACCTTGAGGAGTGGAGAGCAGGGACTCTTATAGGGTTAAGGGGGGATCAGGATACAACCAATGGGTGAAGGGCAAGAGGGAGAGGAGCAGAACCGGATTGGGGGAGAGCAACCAATGGGGTGAAGACTCAAGAACCAACCAATGGGGAGACAGAACTGGGGGAACTTTCCAGAACTATGGCCTAGATTGACGTGGGGGGGGGGAGGGCCCAACATCCTGATTGGCACCTAAGGGGAGGAGAACGAGGTGAGCCCAGGGGTGGAGGCTCCAGGGGTGACCTCAGTGCCTTCATCATACCATTTTAGGTATTTGAGGCCTTCGGTCTGAACCGGGCACACCACAACAGATCACAGTGGCCTGTCTCTCTCCAGTGACTGTAAAGAGTAAGCTGGTGCCTTACACTGGGTGGTGGATCCTCCCCTTCCTATGAAAGCCTGCACTTTATAGACATTTAACAGATTGCTCATGTGCTGGGAGTTCAGCAACACTTAAGCACTCATACCTGCCCCGTGGAAATAGGCACTCAGATGTGTATATGTAGCTTCCTGTGTTCAGAACAGATTGTCTTTCCCCAATTAGCTTCAAAGCATAATTAAAATATGCTGACAACAAGGCTTCCTGTTGCTATAAAAAATGTGCCTGTAATAATCCACTTTTAAACCGGATATAATTCATGGCAAGGCTTTATTACAACCCCTGTACCAACAACAGGCAAAGAAACCCTGGGATCTGGCCAGGGACTGTAAAAAAATGGAATCTCCTACCAACACAGGAGGAAGTTGGGCATTTTCCTTCGTCTGTTACTAATATTTATTTATCTCCTGCCATTTGGACTTCACTGGGCACAGTGGCCCGGCTCAGGAAAGGTCCGTCCGCGCCTCGTACCCCTCCAGCTGCAGGTCCCGGGCAGCCCCTGCCGGCCCTGCCTCTGCAGGAGGCCGTGGAGGTGCGGGGTAATACATTGGTATCAAAAACATGGTTGAAGCTGACTGGTTCAAGGGCCTGAAATTGCAAGGAGAACCCTTGCAGTGGTTTACAGAAGACAGAGAGATAGGAGAGCTGCGGGAGCTGATAGCCCTTGGAGGATGTGCACCAGGGGAGGGGGAAACATTCCCTGCCCAGTCAAAATGAGTGGAAATATAAAAACCAAAAACCTTCTGGTTCTGCTGTGAAAGGGGGAGATGTGAATACTAGCCCTGGATGAGACAGCACATAACAGCTCACTATTCTTAAAGCAACAGCAATGGCTGTGCATTATATTACCTAAAATATTCCAAATTACCACAAGCTTTGGTGAGAATACAGAACCCAGTTCAGCTTTATTTTCCTAAAGAATGCAGTGGTAACTCAGCTGTAGCTTCTTGAAAGAAGGCTTCAATCAATTGAGAGGCACTTAGATATATTTTTTTGTTAGAGATTGGTATCATGAACAAATATAGCACATTGTAAAGCACATTGATTCCTTCCTGTCACTTTGACAAATGTCAAAGATATGTATTAGCAGACTGCTCACCATTTCTGACCTAAACAATGGCCAAATCATGCAGCATTACTTTTATAGTAATACAAAGTAGTAACAGAGGTTCAGCAAAACTAATCTGACAACTTGACCTTTCTTTTTTTGTACCATAGAGTAGCTTGTATTTTATCTCAGCAGCAAAGTTTCTGCATAGCTTTACAAGAATGTCCATGCTCCTTTAAATGAACAAATGAATGAAGAGATGCCCAAGTGCTGGCAGGAAGAGCTCAGGAGCTGCAGGGCCCTTCAGGCACTTGGGGACTTTATGCCAAATATCTCAAGTACCTTATGTCACAGCCGTGTGAACTGTAAAATCTAAAGGTATGAACTGAAGAATTTATTCTTGATAGCATATTACATAGTCCTGTGATGAGAAGCTGAGAACTACCATGCAAAAATCCAAGAAAGGAATGCTGTTCCTAATTCCACTCTGCCAGTTTCCCAAAAAAGCAAGTTTCTACAGATAGATAACCAGGATAAAGATTCAACAGCAAAGTGGAGCAGATTTCCTAGGACAAGAGGGTTTACTAGACAGCCTGGGCAGTTTAGGTATGCTGATTGAAAGGATCCTAAAGAAGACTGGAACTAGTCTGAGAAAGGAAGACAAAAAGTGAGATTATTTAATTTTTAAAAAATACAATAGGCAGAAAGACTGCTTGCTTCTGGGAAAAAAGAACAGGGATTTTTGTGCTGTGCAACACAGCTCCAACTTTGAAGGCACATGTGACTCTTAGCCAAGGCTTGGCAAACTGCTGCCTTTCAGTGTGCTGTTTCAGTGACTTTCAGTGATTAATCTTAAACTTCAAAGAGGAAAAGGGCTGAGGTACTCAAAAGGAGGCTGCTGGTACTCCTGTGTATGGCCACCATTCTGAAGCATGAAAGTGTCTGATCTTCCTCCAGGGAATTAATATTATCAATAGAGCTAAAGGATGTCCAATCAGGAAGATAATTTCACAATTTTGTTGCTGGACATATGCCCACTGAGAGCCCAGCCATTAGGTCACAGCCAAGTCACGCAGATGCAGACACAAAGAATGGAAACTGCATTTCCTCTAAAAGATTTACGTTCCACAGAATACTCTGCAAGTGCCTTTAATTCACTTTCTTGAAGCCATGGCAGTGGCAGAGGTACACAGTTTGAGCAGGAGCAAACCTTACAGCAAGATAGAAGGAATGCATATCCAAGAGACTGCTGCATAAACTGCATTGTTAGTGGATGTTTCATTTAAATCTTATGGGGCTGAACATGATGAAAACCTAAAAATTCCCATGACATTTCCCACCGTTGCAGCTCTGTATTACAGACTCTGTGTTTCTTTCAAGAATTCTGTGATCTGGTGAAAGCACAACTGCCCCTAGACTGCCTTGTTCAGGTCACTCTTCTGTTGTGGAAGATTAACTTATTACAGTGTCAAACAGGTCAGTTTCAGGGCAGGCCTCTCCCACTAGGCCAGGTAACTGCTTTTTAGGATTCTCAGGAAAAAAAGTCCACCAAACTAATTAGGTCTTCTTATAGGGATATGCTGTGTTACAAAAGTAATGAGCTCCACTCATGTAATGGCTTTGTAGAGTTACTATGCTGTGGCTTATAGCAGGATATGTCCCCGTTATTGAAATGTGAGAATAATCAGTAGTATTTTCCTCAGAGTAAAAATAGAAATAAAATCAGGCAGTACAATTTTATAATTTATAGACCAGACTATTTCAGTTGAAAGGGACCTACAGAACAATCATCTAAGTCCAACTGCCAGACCAATTCAAAAGTTCCTCAAAAGGCTTCTCGAAAGTTAAAAGCATGTTATTAAGGGCCTTGTCACAATGCCTCTTAAAACATTGACAGGCTTGGGGCATTGACCATCTGTCTAGAAAGCCTGTTCCAGTGTCTGACCACCCTCTTGGTAAAGAAATGCTTCCTAACATCCAGTCTGAACCCATCTTGACCCAGCTTTGAACCACTGCCACATGTCCAGTCATTGGATTCCAGGAGAAGAGCTCAGCACTTCCCTCTCTGCCTCTCCTCATCAGGAAGCTGTAGAGAGCAATGAGGTCACTCCTCAGCCTCCTTTTCTTCAAGCTAGGCAAACACAGTGTCCTCAGCTGCTCCTCAGCTACATTCATTTCAGATTCCCTGCTTAGACACAAAAGCATAAATAAACACTTCATGCAACCATCTCTATTCTGGTAGCCGTGATAGAAGAATATTTTCTGCAGTTTGGTCCCATGCCTAATGTAGTCTAATTTGATGTTAATTCTCATGTAACCTAAATGAATTCATTCCATATAAAGTTACATTGACACCTGCAAAGGGAATCACATGTACTGAGAGAAAAACTATTCTCTCCATCTTCTTTGTGCTCAAAGTAAATTTAAATATGAAAGATAAAAGCTAAAAATAATTGTTTTCAAATAAAAATGAGCCTTTGTAAAAAGAAACAAAACAAGAAAGTCTCCACAAACCTTAAAATCATTAAGGATCATTTCTATCAAGGTTAAAGAGAAAAAGAAGAAAACAGGTTTAGTTTCCTCATACACAGTCCTGGCACTATGTTTGTCATCCATTTCAAAAAGTCATATTTGAGAAAAGCTATGGATCTATGTGTTGATTTTTTTTTCATTTTAGACATCATTTTATGCCTCAAAGGAAGACTATAAGAGTCAGTAAATGGGTAATTATCTACTACTAGCACCTTAACCAGACATTACAATGTCAGTAGTTATCCTTTGGAAGAAAAACTCCTAGGATTTCCCTGCTTGCCATCTTCCTTCAAGACACAAGACTTAAGCTGTCAAGTTAGACACCACATGGTGTACCCCATGATTTGCACAAATAACAATATCGAGAGTTTCCTCTACAACTGTGCCATATAATACTCCTGTAGTCATGCAGAAACTTGTAAAAGGTGATAGTGATTTCCAAAAGTATGGCAGGGTTGATCTGTGCACTGAAAAACACTTACTGGCAGGTTTTATTAAACAGGCAGTTCTTAACAGCCTTCCTCCCTGCCCAGTCACATCCACAGGAGTCCTTCCCAGAGCACAGATCCAAAGCAACCTTAAACTGAAAAAGAGAGGAAGGATCTCTCTCTAATGCTCCTGAAATCCATGTTCTCAGGAATTCCTGGCTGGCTTCAGTGTGTCCTGCAGGTACAGTATGTATGAAGCTTAAACACACCAGATGACGTATCTGTGTTGAAGTAGCAACCTGCTGGTACACACAAGGCTCATGAGAAGGAACAAGGCAGCAAGCCAAGGACATTTCAAAAAAGATAATTCACCTCATCAAAGCACGCTGGATCTTGACTGGGAGTGTTTAACACTTCAAAAACAGGTGTGTTGGCAAACATCACTTCCCAGCATTTTTCATGCCATGAGCTACAAAGACTGAGATGTCACCGCAGGAGGAGAGCTTCTAAGTTCTGCTCTAACAAGTGCAGTTGCCTGCAGGTCATGCAGTCATACTGTGATGGGTTGTGAGAGCCCATAAGCAGAGCCCAGCTCCAAAGAGTTGTGTGTGGAGACTCTGTTGTTCCTCCCTTGGCCCCCATTCCCAGTGAGAGGTAGATCAAGAACTAGGTTGGGAAATTCTGCCGCAGGAGCTGTCTCATAGAGGGATCCTAATGCTGCTCATGGAAGGGTGTGTAAAGTACATAAAGAACAGCAACCTCCAGATGACTTCCTCCACTACAGATGATACACAGTGAATCTCTAGTAGTTTATAGCAGCTTTTTACACTTTGACTTCAGATTTCACTGGGAAATATTCCTGCTTAGCAGCTAGTTAAGACCACAAGCTACTCCAGGCAGCTTTACCTAATCATTGCAAATTAAATATTAATAAAGAAAACTCACCAATAACTGAAGAGGTATTTTTTCCTCTGAAGAGTAAAATTTAGTTGAACATTTCTTCAACCTGAAGGTGGCACAGCACACTGGTGGAATTGGCCACAATGTCTTGATGCGTAGGACATGTAGTCATGAGAGTTATACCTTTAAGTGGAATACATTTCAGAGTAGTTTCACTAACCAGCAGCATCTCATTAAGAAACAGATGTTGCTTTTGGTACACTGAAGTTCAGCCTTCGAAGCTAGACTCTTCACCCTTAGACTGTCCTCAGCATTTCTGTGTACAAAATGACAGTTCTTTTTCTAAAATTTACACATTTCTAGATTGTGGCTTTCTGTCCCCTAGGTTATGTTTTTGCAGGAGTATTTTCAGAAATGAGATAGTGTTCCACTTTTACTTTACATTTACAAAACAGGGCCTGCTATGGCCCTGACCCTGCAAAGCTTCATACAGATGATTTACGATTACCTCCCTTATCTCAGAGCTCCTAATGCCCAAATAATATTTGGAGAACAACAATCCCTTGGACTATCAGTGGTGGGGGGAAAAAAATCCATTAATTAACCTGATACTGGTAGGAGGAATCTGATTCCAGGGACCAATGTAAAGAGCTCTGTAGCCTTCAGGTAGCTTTGGGAAAAGGCTCAGGATTTTGTGGAGGTGATGGTTTTTGTCTTTGGGAGCAGAAGGGGTGAAAACAGACAGTGACAGTTTTGTTAGCATGAGGAGCTGGATTGTCTGAAATTTCATTCAAAGGGAAATTAGAAGAAAAGTCACAGGATACTGCAATTATGTCCTGGGATAAAGCAGCAGTTCTGGGGCATGTTGTGGATCACACCCCAGAACTCCCATGTTAACCATCTGCTATTAATGGTTTACAACCAGAGATGTGTAGCAAATTAGGTTAAAAGTGCTTGGAGAACAACACTGGCTCACAGCAGCAAGCAAGAAGAGTGGGAGAAATGCAAGGATTTTCCTTGACAAAATTCCTTCCAACTCAGGAATCCATAGGCATGAGAAAAACTGTTTAACTACTGCTACCAAACACAGAGTTTAAACACATGGCCAGATATTACTGTTGTCTTGGGGTGATTCTATGACAATACTGTATTCCCCATTGCCTGCTTGATTTATAGTGTACCTTTAAATTGCAAAGAGGGGGAGAGAGAATCCAAGAGAACTCTTCAAAGCAGCTAGCTTGACCTTGCATCTAGAATGTTTTGCATTCTTCTTTTCTCTCCCGATTCTGACAACATTTGTTGGTTAGAGGACTTTTGCTCTCTAGTCTCTTCAGCTTTCAGCGGAGAAGGGACTGTGATCTGCCTCAGCAGCTTCTGTTCCTTTTTGGACTGTTTTTAGCTTGCTTTTCATCTGAGACCAGCTACCATCTCTGGGACCTGCTCAGGGGGACCCTCCAAGGGGGATCGTCAGACCCTGCCTGGTCCGGCCCGGCCCAGCTCAGGACTGCAGGTTACCTACAGAAAGAACTATAAAATCCATAGTCCTCTTTTAGGGGACAGGGGAGGGGGTTTCAATATTTCTTTTTTTTTTTTTTTTTGCCCTGTGACAGCGGGGGACTCTGTTTGTTAAATAAATAAGTTTTTTTCACTTTCACTCGAGAAATTATTTTCCCGAACCCGTGGGGGAGGGGCTGCCGGAGCCAGCTTGCCTGGAAGGCAGGAGAGAGAGAGAGAGAGAGAGAGAGATAGACGGCCCTCTCAGGTTGTTTCCTCCTGGATTTGTGTCCAAACCGGCACAACAGTATAAAGAAAAACAATTTGCAGTTATTGCTGTTACACAGATTCCCATTGGAAAAGCAGAAATAGGCTCACGTGGCTATAACAGATTCTCTAGCACTTGGTAAAAATTGTTTCATAGTGAGGAGCTCTGCTTTAGTGGGGAGGACAAAATTACACCCTTCATTGCTTAGCTACCTCATCCTTTCCTTCCCTGAGGCAAGCCTGAAGTTTGAATCCTGCCTCAGCCTCCCTCTCTCATCCCCCAGGGCCAGCAGGCTCCTGCTGGAGCAGGCAATGTGGAACACATGGCATTTGTGTTCTGGGAACCTCCTCCACCCCAAATGCTTAAGAGAAAACAGGCTGCAATTTACTTGTAGCGCATGTTTCACTTGAGGCTTCACACACCCACAAGCAGAACAGCAGAATAGTTCAGCTATTAAGACACTTGTGGGGTTTTTTGCTACCCAAGTGTGTAAAGTAAAAGATGCTTTCCTCTGTTTCCTGGCACTTACAAGTATCTTTCACTATTATTTGTCTCAATTAAAATTAACAAATACAATGAAAGCTCTGGAACATGCTGCTTCTAGCACCAGTCTTAAAAGGATCTGAATAGACAGGTCATTGAGAAGAAAGGAGGGACATAAGGGGAGGATACCTTTTCCAGGCCGTACTTGTGGGAAGCACAGCTCTTCCTTCATGATAGGCAGCACCATCCTCAGAGCTAAGTGTGAAACTAGCCAGGTGATCCAGCAGGTTCTGTATTTTCCTCCTATATTAATAAATTATAAATTTCCTGGGCAGCAGTCTTTTTCCATCCCTGACACTAATTTATTACACAGATAATCAGCTGAGGGTAGGGACCAGCCCCTCTCATGTGTCTCTGGGGCAAAACACACCTGAAAGCTGCTGTTTCACAGAGAAAATCTCATCTCTGGCCTCCAGAGATTGCTCTTCTATTCTGTGCCAGAGCAGTGTCTGCCTCATCACCACTCTCAGACAGTACGGCCAGGATCAGAAAACCATCAATGTGTCCCTGCTGCTTTTAATTAAGCAGGACTCTTCAGCAAACTGCAGGCCAGCAAATGGCCTAGGCACTAATAAACCCAGTACTCTGGCTTTGATTATTCCTAGTACTGAGCTCCATGGCAGCAGCACCCTCACTCTGTGCTGTTTGCTCTTAGTTGCTATTTACTGTAATCAGTGGAAATTGGGAAGAACAACTGATCTGAACTAATTAAAATATTATGCTTAGCAATTTACTGCTCAGCAACTTTCCTAAAGCAATGAAGACTGTGATTTATTGAATGACAAATGATTTCGATTGGAAAAGATGTTTAACATCATTAAGTCCAAAAGCAGTTAAAGTGGCAATCAGGCCAGAGGAGCTTCAGCCCCCAAATATTTAGCCCACGTTGTACATTCGAAAATCAGTTCTTTCAGGCAGACTGAAAGTCATCAACAGCCCAACTGCACCTGTCAACAATTTGCTCTCCTCTAAGAATATAATTCAGATCTCTTCTGCTTGTGGTTAGATCTAAGTCAAAGCCCCTCAGAAGTTGTGAGGAACCTTAGTGACCTTGGGCTTGATTAAGTTTTCTAAAGGAAACTTGCAAAATAAGCTACAGGTTTGCAGATTTTTCTTCTCATTTTTGAAGTATTGCCCTGGCAACAGGAAGCTGCTATGACATTTACATTGTTAGAAGCTCTTCAAGGATGGTTTCAGAGGTACGTGATCTTATTGCAACTATGCAGGAGGACATTTCACCCACTGAAAGGAGTGCCAGACAAGGGAAAAAAGCACTCTTGGGCTTGTGCTATTAGACTGAATGCTTTAATTTTAAATATTTTTTCAAACTGCCTTCTGTGTGCTGCCCAGTGAAATTCTGGAAAAGCATTTTCTAAATCAGTTAATTCAGTTTAAATTAGTTGCACATGTCCTCCAGGCAAATAAATCCTTTATGGTTTATCTGAACAGTAAGATACCATTAAAAGAAAGAATTAACTGAGGATTACTATCAGTGAACGGCTGACAATAAGATGGAAGATTGATTTGATCACAGAAAATGCAAACAAGTTATACCTTGTGGGGGGCATCAGTGAAAAACAGCATTAAAATAAATTGCCGTCAGACTTCTGGAGAGAAAGCTGCTGGGAATGTGCTCATGCTCTCTCCTCTCAGTCATGCTGGCTTCACCTCTGTGTAATCCTGCTGACTTCAGACTTTCACTGCACAACTGAAAAGAGAATCATGTGCCAAATATATGCCACGCTCCCTTTGACCCAGCTGAGCAACTGTGACCCCAGAGTCACCCACATTAGTCTTTCTATCCATCCTGAGCATTATTTTCACTGGAGCACTTGAGATCCACACCATAAAAAAACCAGTGCTTTAAGAAAGCTTCTTTATGAGGAAATGAAAAGGGCTGTTCACATATCTGATCCTTCAAAGCTTAGGTGTGAGCAGACATACACAGAGCATGTGAAAGGAGCCCCAGAAGCAGACATGCAACTGCTCCGTGTAAGCCTCAGAACTGTGAGTTGCATCTCACCTGACAAAGTCCATCAAGTTTACTTATACTGAGCCATGGACCAGACATGCCATCATTTCCCAGCTATTTCTGCCATCTATAGCCAGTTTCTCTAGACAGTGATGAGTCAAGAGGACTACATTTCAAAAACAAAAGGACAGCACAAATCACTGCTCCCCATTACACTCATTTCTCTCCTCTATATAGACACTAGTTTTCTGGGCCAACTATTTCTCTCGCTTTCCCATTGTCTTTGCTCCCCTTCTCTGCCCAAATTATGATCTCACTCCTCACTATCTGGTAGCTGGCTTGCAGACTGTTAGATTGCAATTAGATGTACATGCATGGTACCACCTGCTACATGATTTTTATTTCTTTTTGGCTCTGAAACAACTGTTGGTTTCCATTTTTGCAAATTCAGAGTAAAGGAGAAGAGGGATTTTCTTTTTCCCAGATGCTTTTATTTTCTATAGGATATCAGAGCATGTAACAAACTCAGAAGAAAATTTAAGATCATAGGCAATCAATGTTTTACATGAGTTTTGTCAGTGAAACAGTAGATATGTAATGACTTTATTTAGAGTCCCCAAAATTATTCAGGCCCATGACTACATGTGTTTGTCCCTAGGTGTTTTTTTGAACCTTCTTCGGATTTTAACAATATTCACAAAGCAAGCCAAAGACCTGGAAATTTTATAAACCAATAAATACAATAAGAAACTATAAAGCAATCAATGCATCAAAAATCTGCCAAAAGGCAAGATGGTAAGATCTCAGTGCACTGTCTTGAATACCTCATTTAAAAGTGAGAGAAATAAAGATATACATGCATCATCTAAATGATTTTTCAACTCACTGACTCTAAGTCGATTTACCAATAATGGGGCATAACTTTCTCAAAAGCATTGATGTGTGTAAGCTTAATTTTAACATCTTTTGACAAGTCAGCTGTAGAAATGCAGATAAAAATCACAGCTTTCTACTAGCTGATGATGTGAAAAGCCCAGTTCTGAGTTATCATAGAAGAAATGAATCTGCTATTGCAGAAGCACAGAGCTGGCCATGCTCCCTGAAATAATGGCTCCTTCCTCTTGGGGAGACACTCCCCAGTACACAGATTTGCTCAAGGTGTTGAACAGGGCTCTAGTAGAACAATATACTATGTATCCCAGTATTAAAAGTCCCCACAAAAACTTGAGAGCTGTTCACCATTTACATGATTCCAACTAGTGAGTATAAACAAAAGGCATCTTACCTCATAGATTTTGTTTCAGATTATTTTCCCTCAAACATTCTACATGAAAAACCCTAGAACTGGTGATTAGCATAGCTCCCCTATTGGAAGGGCTGTATGTCAGTATTAGGCAGGAGGATACCAATCTCTCATTGAATTGCTTAGCAGAAGCAGTGTCTAAGCACACAAGAAACATCTGCAAAACCTGTCCAAAAGCCAAAAAGGGATTTTGAGTTGTGAGGTTGGTAGACCCTGTTGCTCTGTGGCCAAGTTTTCTGAAGCAGCATAAATTTCCTTGCAAAACTATAAAGTTGTAACTGAATTCTTACACAGTCAAAAATGCATAGAAAATCTAATGTTATGCTCTCCCTTTTCTTCCCCCACTCCTTGTCTAATATATTTGCCATTTCAAACTGTAACCAGTTTATAGCTGTTTTCCCAGCACTCACTGCTGTTACACATCTCCAGTCTCCTGCAACTGGGAAGCACCTTGTGATGGGCTGGACTGTACCTGTACTACAATGCCAGAGCTCTCCCCTGCAGTGGGACAAGCTGGCTGGCACAGAGGGGAGGTTTGGCTCTAAGCCAGTTGGGATTTCTGCTGTCCTTCAATAAGAACTAGGCAAAGCAGCTCAATGAAAAGTACAAAAGAGGTTGTTTTCAGGAAGGCAAAGCACAAAGGATCTAAGTGTGCAGTGACAGAGTTGAAAATGTACTTATGCACTCAGTGATGGGAATACATACTCACTAGGGTGCCTTGAAATGAGATTTTAAATAGCATCTGAATTATGTGACTTGCACTTAAAGCTCAGGTGCTTTTACAGTCTACACTGCTTCAGTCTATCTACAATAGGCAATTCCATGCCTTCCTGAATTCAGCCCCTTGGCTGTTCAGTTCTCACTAAGATATACAGCCAAACGTACTGATTTCAGGCACACAATTTCCCCAGCTGCATCTGGTCAAACAGCCAGCTCTCTCCCACCCCTTCCCCAGCTTTTAGTCAGGACACACTTCACCCAACCTCCTCCATCTGAGTATTACAATGTGAACATCAGTACTTACTGAATAGACACCAAAACCTCCCTCACAAGCTACTGTCAATTCCAACCACTGATCAGGGTGTGCAGAAAGCCACCAAATCTTCAGCCCCTAGGCCTTGCCCTCCTTGCTATCTGAGCAGTATAGCCTTTGAGACTTAAGGAGTCAGCTGTCTGTCTGCATGGATGGGACTCTGGTAACTGGAGGTTCAAAGGGACCAGCCCTGTCAAAGCCTTTTCTCTACCCCTAAAATGACAAGGGTTACAGGGTTAGTCTTTTCCTTAAATTCAAGTAAGAAAGCCATTTACTAACATGGAACATCACAGAGCTGAGCTGAAATTAAACTTTAGGGTGAAATTACAGATTATTTTATTGACCATGATTAAACAACTTATGTTCATCATTTCAGTTTCGATTAATTCTGGTACAATACAACCGGATGGTATCTTGAAATTCAATTTCCCCACTAACATTAGTCCTTCATGTACTCAGAAGTATCTTCATTTTGTTCAAGCACTTAGTCACTATGGCATTTTCATTTCACCCTCATTTCCCCTTTTTCACTGGAAGAAGCACTTTTTTCCCATCTGGCTTTTTAGCTTGAAATCTGACTTACAGCTTTCTCAGATAAGTGAAAAGTGAGTCCCAGTGGAAGCCTGATAGATCCTGGGTCTGTAGGATGGGGAATGAAGCAATAAGCATTGAAGATGGCTGCATTGAGGACACACTACCTTTCTGACAGACAGGAAAGCGATAGTGAGCCCAGCTACCAGCAAGCTGCACCCTGGATTGACCCCTTGTTACATGTCATTGCTAATTTTCTGACACATCATGAAACACTCACTTAAAACCTGTGCATATGCCCCCCTGTCTGAGGGTGGCATTACCTCAGTACCTGGTAATCATTTTCTGTGTACCCCGCAGTGCCTCAATACAAAAGCACTATGGTAATGCAAGACCCTGGTTGCTCTTATTAGCTCACAACAGATTGCAGGCCCAGCTTTGGAGAGCTTTCAGCTGAGCAAATGGAAATCTGCCTCACCAAAGTGCAAAGTATAAAAAGAGAGGAAAACAAGGGTGAATATCTTCTGTAAAATGATTTTATATTGTAAATCTTAACAGAAAAAGGCTGGTCCTACTTACTTAATAGAGCTAACAGGCTCTATTACTTGAAGAGACTGCGTTCTAAAAGAAAGCCATATCGGCTTTCTTCTGTAGTTACTTACAAAGTGGTAAAGCAAATACTAACCTCGGTTTTCTTGGCCAATCCTATATGAGGCCAGCATCTGCCTCACAGAAAGGAGATATAACCATTGCAAGTATATTCAAGAGATGCCGCCCAACCATGTCCAATTCCTAGCATGTGAGTGAAATCCCCTTTACTGTCTTCTAGGCAAAGGGGCAGCTGACCCTTCTGCTGTGTGTTTGGGGCACACACATCTCTTGTTATCACTGTGGCACAAATGACTCCACACTGTAGCTGCAGCACTGCATAGCCTTCCCCTCATCCTCTCTGTTCAACTCGCTGTGTTTGAGTAACAGAAGCGCACAAAACTGTATTAATTTATCAAGACTGTGGAAGATAATAGTATCATAACATTTACAAAATGGATTCCAGATTTCTAAACCTGTACATGATGTGCAGTTACAAATCCTTCTCTCATCTGTTACTCCTGGGCTGCAGTTAACAATGATGAAATGTTCTGTTTAGGCAGACAAGAAGCAGAAAAATCTCTCACATTTTTCCTAAGTCATTACTTAAGTCTCTTGTCAAACAAGAGACTTATGAAAATTTTTTCTTCCCTTTCTACTTCCTTCCTACCCCCAAACATGCATGATACACAAGAAGTTCTGGTCCTGTTTGCTAAGGAAACTTGAGATACCTGCAAAGGTTGCATGCCAGCTTCTGAGGGCAAAGGCTGGCACTGACAGGGGAAAGCATAGCTACAGAGCCTGTTCTGCTGCTGCAGGAGAGATACTTCTTCCTCCCTAGGTGGTCAAGAAATATTTAAACCATTCCAATTCTATGAGCATAAAGTAATACTAAGTAAAATTCAACTAGAACTAGAATAAACTTATATTAGGATGCAATGAATTAAACACTTAAGGGATACAAAATATTTCTGTGCAAGTTGTGTTTCTAATTTGTGTGGTATCTCTAGTTGCCACTGTCACATATTATTGAAGGAATACCAAAATCATCCCTAAGGCTTACACTTAGTAGTAGTGTCTAGTACTTCTTGCTGCAGTACTGCAACTACATAACTATAAGGTTATCCTGGCAACCTCAGGAGCAATGAAAGGAAAAAGTCCAGCTTGCTGTGTCATGAGGGTTGCAGCTCCCAGCTCTCTAAAAAACACCTGATAAAACAGGACAAATCACCCTGTGATGTAGCTGTTGCTTCAGCACCATGCCAGCCATTTTTAAGATTTCCTAAATTCTTGCACAGAGAGAAAACTGATGTCTGGCAGGCCAGAGTTCAGGTACTACCACATCTTATGGCCTTAACTCAGCAACACCCTAAGTGCCTATTGGCCACAAAACAGGGCTCTGCCTCATCACTTCATTGTGTACTTTCTCCCTGTCAGTAGGGCAATGGTGCCAGTGCTCACCAGCAAGCTGTGGGAATGCCTAATCCTGCCCCACAGAGTCCAGCAGGATTTATGCCATCACCTTCAAGAAGTGCAGGATCAATCAGTAAAAGTCTGTGTCCTATCTGTGAAAAAGCTAGCAGGACTTGAGCTATTTCAAAACTGCAGCAGGGTTCTACTGGACTTTTTAGGTGATGGGCTCCTTTAGAAAACTGATCCTCACCCATTAGACTGTTTTCCCACCAAGAAAAAGGATGCCACTATAGATGTAACTAGTTTTTCCTTTTCACTGTTGCCACAGTCACGACTTTGACTAGGCTGCTATCGCTGAAACATTCAATTCTGATGCTGGCTGCTGAATCAGGGCCTCGAAAAACAATCTGACATACAGAGCTTTGTCAGAGTGGTAGAAAGAGGCAATGCAAAGAAATCCTGACAAATAGGAAAGGAATCTAAAGATGCCAATAGTTACTGAAGCTCTATGAGAAATACATTTAACAAAGTAGGGGGGTTTTGAGTATTGTAACATGTAGATCAATTGACATTTAATTGCATGGATGAGTTATCCCCAGATACTGAGTGCTGTACATTGTGACACTTCAGTGTCATTCCTCAAAGCGCAATACTGAGAGGAAACTCATTTTTGCCCCTGATGTGGCAGCATTCCTGCTAAATCCATCAGTATTTGTCTCACAGAGGTGGCTGCACCTAATAGGGTATAAGTAAGCCTCTGTTATATTTATTTAGATATATGGGAGAACCTGCAGTCTAGACTCCTACATGGAAATCCAGTTTAGTGGCCACAAAAGAGATGACACTTCTGGGCAAGGGAAGAGTATTCAATCTCAGAAAGCTCAGAAGACAAAAATGGTTGGAAGTGTGTCACTGGAGAAAGTTACTCATTGTACTCAGCAACAATTGGAGACATTATTACAATTTCTTCTGGATAGAATTGTGGGAAAGTAAAAGTAACACTTATTACGGACTGATTATTCATAGACAGATTCTCTATCCCACAGACTTAGTCTCTATCCCTCACTTCCTCCACCAATCCAGAACAAGTTGCTTCTAGGTCCCTTCACAAAGGCTCAAGAGCATTCTCTGTAATTCTGACACCTAGAGCACTCTCCTGCATTTCTCCATCTTGCCACTTATGTCTGCATACCACATAAGAGCCCACAACTTGCTGCTTTGCTGGAACAGATGAGTTTCTCCTCAGTTGTCCTGCTAATCTTTCATACTTCATTTCATGTGGGTCTAAGTATTTTGTCTGTCTGTAAATATCCATGGGTATCTGCCACTATTCATCAATAGTTTTACCTGACAGTTGTTTTTAAAGCAGTATCTTTTTGATTTGTGAAGTGGCTAATGAGTAATTGAATGCATTCTATTTGGAAGACACAGTGAATGCAAGCCAACCACCAGAGCTGGCCCCAGGCTTCTTATCAGCATAAGCATACTACGTTGTACTGCGCTGAGGATGAAGTGCATATATTACATGCAGAGCTGGCTTTTTCTGCCACTGAAAAGTGAACAGGATCCAGCAAAGGCTCACATGACCCATTTTTCCTGAAGTAGCTGCTGTTCCATACATTCTCATCTTCTTTCCTGGCAGCAGCAGCAACCGCCAGGCTGGTTTTGAGGGCTCTGCCAGGGCCCATTCTGCCATCCCTATTGCTGCTTCCTTTGCCTGTGTCTAGATCTGGCCCTGCCAAGCACTGAGAGATCAGCCTCATTCAAAAGTAAAGAAAAATCCCCAAATCAACTCTACCTATGAGTTCTACCTATGCATATACTTTCACCTCACTAGAAATCATTTATCTACCAATAATCTTGCCTGCAAAGTTGAAACAAAATTATGTGCAGTATGTGTCAGTTCCCACGTTGTCTTGAGTTTAACTCTTACTGAAATCTGCTGCATTATGTTAAAAGAAAAAAAACCACCTCTGCCCAAATTGCCAAGGTCACTACTAATTGCTTCTCTTTGGTAAATGAGGTAGACATGTACATGCACACACATGTTCACAGACACCTACTGCATTCAAAAGGCAAAGAACTTGTTTTATGCTTTATTTGAATCATCAAATCTTTGCAAGGGTACTTGAAAAAAAAATACAAACTCTAAAGCCAAGCTATGCACAATGCAGGGTGCAGAATGGCATGTAAAGCCTAAGTATGCACCAAGTTCCCATTAGGATATACACCCCAGTGAAGTCTCAGTTCATGCTTCATAACTAAAAAATATTTACTACACTTCAAAAATCCCTCAACATACTTCATGAGCACAAGGCTAGAATGATATAAGAGAACTTGTACTGCTCCCGTGCTTTAGGATACTTTTTTTTTAGCAATTAACCACAAAATGTGTAATAGTGCATGTTCATATGCAATATATTCCAGCAAGTAAAGCAGCAGGGATTTATCCACAAAAAAGTTGCAGATCTCTCATTCCCCCTTCCTGCAAGATAAGGAGGAGGACCATATAGCACAATGAAGACTAACCCATTCTGGAAGGAATGCAAGTCTGCACTGAAACAGTGAACTTTGCTCTTGAGGTGATAAATACAATCCAAGAAGAGCAAATAATTTTGTAGACTTCATTACATTTGTGGGAAGAAATCCATGAGTCCATTTTCCAGAGCTGGGACAAGCTGTCTCTGGTCCAGCCTTGCAAAGCATTCAGCTGTGGGAAGGAAAGGGTGGCTTGGCAGAAATAGTAAAGCTGGTCAGGGAATAAGGGCAAACTGCCAAATACACAAGCCCTGATTACAATTAGTAGATTTAAAGACTCTTCTGTTAAAAGATCTCTAAAATGAAAAAGAAAAGGTTGGGGAATGTTTAGCCCTGTTCTAGTGGTATAGCTGGGTACATTAGCTGCTCCAGGGCACCCCATTTCATTTGCATTACAAGCACAGAAAAGCAATGGACATGGCCCCTTTCAGGGAATAATGTCCCAAGAAGGGGATTGATGGCAGCACAGGGCTGGCAGCGTGGCTTCCAAGAGAGATACAAGGGACCTGTGCTTGAAGCAGAGTGCAGGAGAAGGAGCAGTGCCAGCCATCCTTGATTTTCCACCACCCAGCAGGAGATAGGGCAACTGAACATAAGTGAGGCCAACCCTGATACCTAAAACATCCCGCAAAACCAGAAAGTCCAGAGGTGTCACGCAGCTGAGCATAAAATCAAGCATCATGGCTGTTGCATTTACATTCCCCCCAGACCTCAGGTATACCAGAAGTAGTACAGTTCCCATTAGTAACTGCTGTTATAATTTTAAAAAGGCTGTTCAATCACTATTGACTTAATACATCAACAGAAGACCATAACAATCAAGAGATTTATCAATGAAGTCACAGAAAAGGCAGCTTACTTTTGAAAAAGTCTAAGATAAGAATTCATAGGACTGATGAATTAGGATGCACTGATCTATTTTCACAGAAGTATAAATTACATGGAATATTATATTAATTGTGCTGTCCATGATTTCATATGAAGAGTGTGAATTTTCATTTTACTGAGGGAAAATCTAATTTGCTATTCCCATAGCTGAAGAGCTGATTATTTAGGAATTTGACAATCATAATCAGAAATTATTAATTACTTGGTTGAGACTGTTATTCTTATAAACCTGGTTTCATATGCATGAATAAAATGAAGTGCTCTGATTAGAGCAGGAAGCAGAAATAACAGCACTAGCACCAATGTCTATAAAATGCCTCTGCAAACAAGAATGCCACAAGATCTAGCCATCACTTCAGTTAAATACAGACGATTCTGATGTGCACAAAGAACACGCACACAGGTAGCGGTTGCTTGCTCAGCACTGCCAGACAAGGACTCCACTTGCACATTTACCCTTAAGACACATTATGCAGAAGTTATAAATTATGTATAATTATAGTCTCCCGCTTAAAGGCAGAAGTGGCTCTTTTCTTCCCACACACACCTTGTAAAAGCTGATCTACTTCATTGGGTTTTTATAGTGTTGCATTCTTCACCCATTTGGACAGCATTGGATAAACTGACCTAAGACTTTATTGTAAAAGACAGATTCTCAAAAACCTACTGCCCTCTTTATGGTAACTCCTTATATCCTCCAAGTTACTGACTGTCTAGTTCTATGCAACCACTTTTGTTTATAGAGCAAAATTCCACCCACACACTGCAATCCCCTCCAGAGCTCAAGACTATTCAAAGCATTGCCACCAGCTATGAGGAAGAAATTCCCTTATCTTTTGCCCCTCTACCTTTTTTTCCCTGCAGATTTTAGGTGTTTGTCAGCAATACAGTAAAATGCCATTGAGCAAAAGTACTGGCATATTTCTACCACACAAAACCTATGCTTTTGTGTACATATACTGCTTTAAAAAAAAGAAAAAAGATTTCTCCTACTACTCCTGTTTGAGCAGGTTCAAGGATTTGGTTCACTTAAAAAAAAAACCAACAAGACACCCAACAGGAATACAAATATCTAGAAAGACATCCAACCAGATTCTCAGGTATGTGAAAAGTTAGTTTAAACTAAGGCCAGTAAGTGCTATAGCAGAAGCCCTTGGCAGGGCTTCCATCTTGCTGTGGAAAAGGCCAGAATCACAAGCCTGTGGAGTAGATATGAGCTCACCTACCCCTGCTCACAGCTCAATGTTCACCTTACACCTGATTGCAGCACCTACTCCAGTTGTTAAGCATCAAGGTACAAGGACAAAGGAAATCACCAGAAACTGTCAGGAAGAAATAGACTGAGGAACTAACATAAACAGCTTCCTGACAGCACAGATGACAAATGTCTTCCCATACTCTGGCCTACCACATGCCTTACCTTAGAAGTAACCATTCCAAAACACAGCTCCACTTTCCTGTGATTTCATTCCTTGGCTCTCCAGTGGAGATCAATAATGGCAGCAGCGCTGGCTGCCTGCAGAGGCCTGGGGCCATGCCATGGAAATCCCAGTGCTGCTATAAAGAGAACACAGCAACTGAGCGGGAAGCAGAGGAAGGAACAAAGCTTATCTAATACTTCAGCTCCACAAACCCCAAGTAGTGCTAAAGTAGCACTAAAGTAGCACATGGCCCCAAAGCAAATACTTCAGGATGGTTTTGCTTGAGTGAAGAGTTTGCAAATAAAAGTTTATTTGGAAGAGTTACACTGCTGGTATACATGGAGTTTACCCTGTGGGCCCAGATGTTCGCATTTTATTAAACACACACATTAGAGGAGATTTGCAATAAAGAATAGTGTGAATGATGCCAATTTTTCTTTGGCAAAACTCTAGCAGGAAATAATCCTGTGTCGACTATAGATCTGTCCTCTGGTACCACACAGACTCAGACAATGCATCTGTTGGATTCATTTAAATATGTCCAAGTCTGTGTTTCATTGTTTTTAAAGACTTTTTGTTAAAAATCATAAATAATAATTCCAAACAATAGAATAACATGATAAAAATGAGGCACAGTCTTACCAGTCATTGAAGGAGATTATAGAAGGAAAAGGAAACAGAGATACACGTCTTCAAACAAATAATTTAGATAACACAGAGTATTAGGTAAGTTGCTAACAATGTCTCTCATTTTAAAGGTAAAGATAATTGTCTAACACTGAATCACCCTAGTTAAAGAAATACAATAAAAATTACTCTTTATTCCAGAAACAGAGTTAACATATTGTAACATCTGGTGATCCAGGGAAACAGCAATGCATTTCCTAAAATACCTGGAATTGTTCCAGTGCTTTATCAGCATCCTGAAAATACAGACAATTGAAAAAACACCCATTATTGCTGCATGATATGAATTTCAGACGAGGCAAGAAGTTCAGCATAATTCCATACAAGTCACATCTAATTTAGCTCACACTGTGTAGTAGCCAAGCAGTTTAGAAGGCTGAATTCTGTTCTCAAAACTGTAATAAAATACTTTCATGTATAATTTGTACAGCAAACTTTATGTTCTGGATATGGACAAGAAAACAAGAGAGGGACAGACTTCTAAAAATCAACACTAAATTAGTAGGTGTTTTTGAAAACAAATCTGGCAAAGCATGTATATTGCTACTCAGGAATACCTGGAGCCCTCTATTAAAGACTCTCTATTATGCACTGTTCATACTGAGAACTATCACTTAGATGGATGTGGGTTTGTGGACAACAGTCCTCATATTCATCTTCTGATCCTTCTAGCAGCACTCTTGAAAACCTGGAAGTGTTCATCAGACCAGAATGTAGTTCAGCTGCAAACAGAAGTGTTAACACGTTTATCAGAGGCCACAGAGACTTATAACCAAAAGGCAACTTGGGTTGCCTTCTGAGGGACAGCATTACAGAAAACACTGCTGTTAGGCAGTCAGAATTTTTCTGATTATACAAATCTTCAGAAAATCTGGCTGCTCAAGGGCAGCCAGACTCATTGACTACAGAATCAATTTATGACCCTGCCATTGCAGGTCCTGTGTCAGACAACTGTGAGGGATGCTACTCTGGTTCTTAGTCTCTTGACCTCCCACACTACCAAACCTGTGTCCCATTAACTTTGCTGGGACTGACATTTTCTGTGCTAACCAGACATTAATTAAAATCCTATCCTTCATTCTCTGGTAGCTGTTCCCTTGAACTTTACATACAAAAATATCCTCTGTTTTCTGCAGACTTGGTCTTGAGTGTTCCTTACCAATGATGTTAACCCTATAAATTTCTCATTTAGAAATAGCTGATTGATTTTTTACAGATATAACCCAAGTAAAAGAGAAATACAATTTCTTTTCCATATTGTATTTTGTAACAACAAAGCTAAAAAATGAGTTTTATAAGATCAGCTGATCCTGCTCTGACAGACAATGCATTGTCCTTTATCATAGCTAGAATTAGTAGAGCTAGGAAAAATCATTACATCATGATAAGACTGCTACAATGCTGTGCATTCCCTAGACTACTGTAATCCTCTACCATAAGATGAGAGGGACATGACCCCTTCAGTTATTTACCATCTTTTTAAGTACAGACATCTAAAGAGAGTTCTTTCTAATAAAATAATTTCTGAAAGTTACTGTGCAAATCCAAAGCGTAAGATTCAGCAATGCTGTAATGCCTCTTAGTAATAACCTGCTTCCTTACAGACCTGGATCTTTAGCAGGACCAGTGAAAAGATTACAGAAAGGTCCAATTATTACAAGAATAAAGAAGCCCCTGCAAATTAATAACATGGTTGTTATAGCACAGTAATATTGTGATTTTTGTATAGTGCAATCGTATGGAATAAAGTAGATGTTGCCAAAAAGGAAAACAGCACTTACACCAGGCAAGCAGCAAAATTGTCACCCACAATTTCACTTCCCTCTCACACATGCAAGACCTTCACTGAATATGTTGGACACAAGATATGGCACATGCTAATTTACACCCACTGGTGGATACCTGGCAGCTACCAGTGGGGGTAAGCAACGGGGAAGAAAACCAGACCCATCCTCCTTCCCCTATGCCCCGTCCACCTGTAGCACAGGGGGTTTTTGCTGCCACTGGCCCGCAGCTCAGGGAGGTCTTGGGATGTTGCCTGAGGAGGGTAGGGAGAAGATCATTATGACTCTGATGAAGTCAGAGGACAGCCATAAGGCTCAAGGGAGCAGAGACAATTTAGTCTT
Source organism: Callaeas wilsoni (assembly GCA_013398955.1). Taxonomy (NCBI): domain Eukaryota; kingdom Metazoa; phylum Chordata; class Aves; order Passeriformes; family Callaeidae; genus Callaeas; species Callaeas wilsoni. The sequence goes on from VWPU01005959.1 coordinate 44,044, forward strand.
CATAAAGTTCATGAACTGCTCACAATACCAGGCTCCATGGTATCAAAGAGACATCAAACCAGCAGAATTAAGCACTGCCATGTAAAATACCTGTGAGTACTGAGGAAGAGTCTAAAGAATCCAGAATGATGGGAAGAAACTGAAGATATGCTCCATTGTCAATAAACTCAGCTAACAAAGAGGGGCTCAAAGAGAAAATTAAAAGCCTAAGTACAAATACCAATTAGAAACTAACCAGCTCAGTATTAGAATAGCAGAAATCAGCTAGCAAGCTAATTGGATTCACAAGTTAAAGCTAAAAAGACACTGGAGAGGGCCGCACTAGATTTTGAAAAGCATAAAGTTATAATGATCCAGAGGAGAGTACAAAAACCCCAAAGAAATTAGCAATCTTTCTATGAACACCTAAATAGGTGTTGAGCAAAGAAAAAATTTCAAACTACAAAGTTATAACTTCAATATATATAGAGTCTAGATTACAATCTACTTGTTTATTGTAACTAAAGAGAGCAGAACAAAAAGAACTCATCTGAATTAGCACCACAAACCTGGACTGGGTCCCCATAGAAACTTCCTAGTAAGCCTGTTAGAACACTAGAATCAGCTGCACCAAAATACTACAACATTCTCTAGTCCAAGGATTTTAAAAAAGGAAAAATAAAAACATTCCAACCAAAAACATCCCCAACAAAAAACCAAAACAAAACCAAAAACAAAAAAACCACAAAAACAAAACCTAGAAGCCACCCTACAGTACCCAAACGAAAGTAACAAGACAGGTATTAGGATAGCAGACAAGTTCAACAAAAAACCCCTATCTCTAGAGAAACTTGCATCAATAAAGCAAAGCTAAAACCCCCCCCATGGCTGATCTTATATGGAGCACCTGGGCCACGTGGGTGCAGGGTGTGGGTGGAGGCCCCAGGTGAGGTTGGTCAGGGCCATTAAGGGCTATGAGAGCACTTAGAACCATTCCTACCTGCAATGCTAAAGTAATACTAGCAGTGCCGAGCTTTGCTTAGTAATACTTACCAAGGATAAGTTTGAGTCATTACAAAGGTCACTTTTATAAATGTCTTCAATATATCTTGCAAAGCTACCCAATTTAGTTATTAAAATAGTCTTCTCACACACAGAGAATGTAGTTTACAGGCTTGGGTATGATTTAGGCTGCATTTTAATGGACTTGTTCTGAGACAGTGATTTAAAACGTATTTGAAATGCCAGATGAGAAAATTGTTTATAACGTACTTCATTGAAGGCCCCTTCACACAGACTGGTTCACCCAACACATCAGTAAATATGCCAGTGCTGCTCTCATCCACAGGATATTTTGAGGGCTAGAATGCTAAAGTAATTGCAATACAAGGGTTAACAGAGGGCTGTGAACAAGTATGACAAGTATGACAGTATTTAGGGATAGTTTGTGTGGGTGCTTCATGACTGTTTTGGGAGATCATTTAATATCTGTCTCCTGACCTGTGGGAAAGGCAAACCACTAGAGAACATCCCTAATGTTCACACACCAGACCTACTTCACTTTGAAGAAGGACATTAGATTGTTGTAATTCTTTCTCTGATAAAACGCACTTACCCTTAATGTTCTGGGGTTTGGTAATAAGAGGATGGAAGGATAAAGTGTTAGAATAGCTGGGATGGCAGGAAAACAACCTTAGAAATGAAGTTGGGTGTCCAATAGAATGCCTTAATTTCAAAATATTCTCTGAATACAAATAAAGCCTAGAATTATTACTGAAATAACAAAAGCTAAATCCTCACATGACAGATTAAGAGAATACCTCGTTTATTATTGCATTAGTTTTATCAAGGATTCTTACTGTAGAATGCAGGTACGTGCTCAGACCACCTTGTATTTGATATGATGCAAACATAGGGGGGGAAAAAAAAAGCTGGTTTGTCCCAAAGCAAGTCACTAACTGGGCACAAAGAGAGATAGTAAATGTGCCGAGACACACAGATGTATTGGGGGAATCAAGACACACAAGTGATACAGGGGAGCCTGGTCTTGACATCGAACCCCACATTGTAGTGAAATTTTGTTTTTTGGGATGGGGGGAGGGGTACTTTTACTGACATTTTACTGAAATCTCTCTGCAGAGATTCCAAAGGAGCCATTTGGAGGTCAATGCAGCACAGAGATTTAAACAGCCTTCCTGTGAGCTGAGAGGAAACAGATCACAGAAATGACAAGGGCAACAAAGGCTGGAATTGTGGCCTTGCATGTTACTATGTAAGAGAACACATAGATTACAAAAAGGTTTAAAAGTGAAGGCAGAAAAAGATAATGCAATGAAGTATAGCCATGGAGTACAGGAAGTTTCTCTTGAAGCAGTATTGCAGCTAGGAAATAGGATAATACTGCATGAAGAGAAGAATGAAATGTATCATGTATTTTTAAGAGGGAAGTTTAAGTTGTATGCCACATAGGGAAAACCACATTGTTGGAAGCCTATCATCATGGTAGTAAAAGGCCAGGAAAAACCCCAAACCAAACAAAAAAGCCAACAAACCAAAACACCCCAAACTGTTCTTTATGTAAATGTTATGGCTGTTCATATATAACTTACTTGTGCAAAAGTACCCCTAAACCACAAAAAATACTTTAGTTATTGCTTCTTTTAATAACAGATTGGATAGTATCTCTTCAGTAACAGATGATAACAATAACTCATTTGTGAAACTCGTATATTGTCAAGTATTGGCAAGTTGTAAGGCAAATCCTGTGTAGCCTCTATTTTAGTTAACAGAGCAGACACTTCTTGTTCATTTGATAAAGCTGGCACAACTCAGGGTACCTATTAGGAATGTTAAAATTGTGATGCTTTTAATTCTGTAGGGTGGATGTATAATATAATCTGGTTGGGGTTTATATCCACAGACATGCCTGCCAAGTGTATTGATACAAGCTGCGTAATTGTGTTGGACTGTGTCACCATGCATTCTGAGTTTAGTGCCTTAATTTGTTGGAGCAAGATTACTCCGAAAGGCAAAACTAGATGTACACTGATTCAGCTCTTTTAAGCTGGTTACAAGTAAAAATATTTACTGATGTCTGTACTTCAGCTAAATCAGGTGAAATTATTTTAATTGCATGATTTTCAACTGTTGCAGTTTTACAGACAGAGGCCCCAGTATATATGACACTAATTCATGTAAGGGACCTAAGTTGGAGTAGGTATTTCTTTTCTCACATTTGTATCAATATATTGGTGTGAAAAACATTTACACAACTCTAACAGTGTTAGAACCGTTCAAATGAAAGAAGCTGTGTCAGGGAAGCCCTGAGACTTCTCTGCTGCTACAGCAGTTCATTTGTTGCTGGTGTTGGATCCTGGCCTATGTCACGAATGGTGTGGCCAGCAGGACAAGTGGTGTGTTTCTTCCCCTGTGCTGGGCAGTGGTGGGGCCACACCTCGAGATGTGTCCCATTCTGGGCCCCTCAATTCAGAGAGGACATTGAGGTGCTGGAATGGATCCAGAGAAGGGTAATACTGCTGGGGGAGTATCTGGAGCACAGGTGCTGTGAGGAACAGCTGCTGGTGTTTAGCCTGGAGGAGGCTCAGGTGTGACCTTCTCACTCTTCACAATTCCCTGAAAGGAGGCTGTAGCCAGGTGGGGGTCGGGTTCTTTTCGCAGTCAACCAGTAATAGGACAAGAGGACATAATCTTATGCTATGTTAGGGGAGTTTTGGTTGGCTATTAGGAGGAGTTTCTTCATAGAGAGGGTGTTTAAACTGGGAATGGGCTGCCCCGGGAGGTGGTGGAGTCACCATCCCTGGAGACGTTCGAAAAACGTCTGGCACTACTCAGTGCCATGGTCTAGTTGACAAGGTGGTGTTCGGTCTTAAGTAGAAACTCGATTACCTCAGAGGTCTTTTCCAATCTAACGGATTCTGTGACTTAAGCGCTTAGCGCGACACACTCCGCGGGAGGTCCGGGCCACTATCCACGCCTGCTGACCGTACCCGCGCGTTTCTGTCGCTCTGGCCCCGTCCCTGCCGCGGCTCCGCGGGGCCAGGCTCTGAGGGGCTCGGCTGGGCGGGGGACGCGCAGCCCCCGTACATGCTGTCTGAGGGACCGGGCGGGCAGTTCACAGCCCCGCAGTGGCCCCCGCCGGTGGCGGTGCGCTGCGGGGTCCTTCTCCTCCCCGTGGGGCTGCTCCAGCTTTCCTCCTCCTCCTTCCCCCGAGGAGCGGCCGTGCCCCGTCCGCCGCGGTGCCGGGCAGGCAGAGTGGGAACGACGCTACTTCACCGCCTGGGTGAGGGCTGCGGCCGGCGGAGGTACCTCTCCCTCAGGCCCAGGTAAGGGGGAAGCTCTGAGCCCTCAGCTGAGGCAGGCTCTGCTCCTGCTGCTCTGCGAGTGCGGGGCGGGAGCCGCGGGTCTCTTAGAGCGGGCCAGGCCGGGCGGAGGGCGGTGGAGCGGCCCGGAGTGATGACGCGCTTCCTGCCCTCCCCGGCGGGGGTCTGCGCTTGGAGTCCGCAGCGGCGGCAGCTGTGGGCGGCGGCGGTGGCGGCGGAGGAGCCGGCGAGAGCGGGCAACAGGCGAGCGAGCGAGCGGCAGGGCTTAGGCGCTCCGCTCTGCCAGAGTAACAGCGTTCCTGGTAGGAGCCCGCGAGGACCCCCGTCCTGCCGCGCCGTTGCACATTGCATAGAGCGTGTGGTCTGTGCGGAGCCGCCGAGAGGGGGAAGACGCGGAGCCGCCGAGAGGGGGAAGACTCGGCGCGGGGCTGAGCGGCGGGAGCGCGGAGCCGCTTCGGCTGCCGCGGGGTTCTGAGTGCGGGCTGCCTCCGAGCAGCGGTAGCCGCCGGTGCCTGCTTCGCCTGCCCAGGTTCGGCCGCGGGCAGCGCTGCCCGCCCAACAAGTTGCCGGTTCCAGGAAGGACAGCAACAGCCCGGCCCAGTGCCGTGTGGGCTGAATCCCGGGAAGGGGAGAGCGGTCTCGGCTCACCTATCGTTTGTCAGGAGTCAGGCCGAGATGGGAGGGAAACAGCGGTCTGTCGGGATTTTCCTGGGCCGTATAGGGCTGGAATAGGAGGGAGGTGCTGGGGCGGCCGGCCCCTCGCATCATGCTTAGAGGAGCGTGGCGTGGTCGGGTAGGGAGTGTGTTTGCCCGGGGAACGGAGCTGTTCGCGGTTGGGTGCTATTGGCGACGGTGATGTAGAAAAAACCTTTTCGCAATACGTGGTGACGACCTCCCAAGGACGATCCTGCCGCGTCTGCATACGTATAGACCTGTATCCGTCTCTGTCCGCATTTTCCCCCGAGACCGGTGGGACGGCTCGGGTTGGAAGCGGGTCGTAGGGTGGTCCTGTAGGGCCACCTCGGAGGAGAGGGAAGGATGCGGGCTCCCCTGCGCAGCGCAGATGAGGATGGGTGGGCGGCTGAGCCTCGCTGCTCCGCAGCCTCGCTGTTCCCCGTGCCGGCCTGGGGCGTGCAAGGTCCAGCCCCGTGGCTCCAGGCTACCTGCCCCGGTGAGGCTTCGCGTCCGGGGCTAAGCAAAGCGCAAAACCTCCCTTGGTGCGAGGTGGCGTTGTGTGCTTGCAGCGGGGCTGTCCTCGCCCTGGGCTGGGGTTCACCTGTGTATCCTCATACCTCTGCTTCTCCCGTGCCCTTCTAGCAGATATCCAGCTCTGGGTGCAGTTTTGCCTTCGGGTGTCTAGAGAGCCCCGGCGCAGTGTCACTGCGTAGGAACACCTTACTGAGAACTGGGGCCTCTGCTGGCTTTGTGCTCATCTTCTATAGCGCTTTTTTTCTGCTGACCAGCCATTTCAGGTTTTTTTAGGCTTTACTTTTTGTGTGTTAAAATACTGCTATGATATCTAGTTAGAAGGACTGTGGGAATCTTCACTGATTGAAAAAACCTCTTGTCAGATTAAACAATTGTCCACTTTCCTTCGAATATTTTTAAAGTTTATTTTGTAGACCTATATTTTGGAGCCAAGTTTGAGCCATATTAAATTTCAAGGCAGTTCTGGGTTTGAAAGTATGTTACTTAGAGGCATTGGGGAGTTCAGGATTCTCAAAAGAGCCCAATGGCTATGGAACAATGTCCCTATGGTTTGAAAACAAAGAAGCAACACATTTCTGAGATTGCTGTTGCTTATGTAAAACATGACTTATTTGTGTGTTTATGGTAGTGTGTTTTAAGTAGGAATGCAAGCTGTCAGTGTTAATTAAGAATACCTTACAAATTGTAGTATATGAAAAGCTTTCATATCTATATGGTGTACTGGTTAGCCGTACTTCAAACAGGACAACTATTAGGCAAGTCAACTGTGAGTTAAGTTGGCTGAACTACATTTGTGCTTTAATTTTCATAATGTGACATTTTCAAGGGAGATTCAAGGTTACCACACAGCTGAGGAGGGAGGGGGTGTGTCTCTTGCCTCTTGAAAGTGCATTTCATTTGAGTTTTATAATGCCTCATTGAACTCACTGGTCACTGCAGAACTAAAGGGTTAAGTGGAATTCTAACTTATCTATTTGTGACAAAATTATTTGGCTTATGTAAGATAAGAATACTTCTTGTATCTGGTTGCCAATCTAAGTGGGTTAACTATGGCAAACTTGGATAATATTCAAGTTTTGAATCTCAGTATAAAGTTAGATAAAGTCTACAGCCATTTCATATGGGATACCCATTCATTTTACCATTCAGATTACAGGAGTTTATCCTGAGTAATTGTTCTGTGTTCTTAGAGTAACATCTGTTGGGTGATATTATGTAATGGAATGTAGTAAAGCCTAATTTGATTTGAAATATTGCCATTGCACTGCAGTAGTGCCTGAGAGGGCGAGAGGTTTTGTGGTGTGTGTGATGGATAGATTGGTTACAAGTAGACAATATTGAGAAAGATGAACTTGCATTTGAACTGTAAAGAATTTAGTTTTACTCTGAGCTTGGTTTGTTTTACAGTTTTACTTAGACTTCTTTCATCATTTGCCAGCTAATGTAATGTAATGAATTCTACTTATATTAGGACATCCATCTACAGTTATAACTATCAGTACAGAACACCACTGCAGTAGAATCAAGTCTTATTTTGGAGTGGGAAGAGTGGGCTCGAAAGAACTGTCTGGCTGTGGCGTAGTTGAACTGCATGATGACTTAGAAGTTTTGCTGTCAAAACTTTCTTTTATTTGGTATTGTATCTACAAAGATTTGACTCCACTTAGCAAGGATGTTCTGAGGCATTAGTATTTGGATTGTTACTTTATATGCTTACCTATATGATATGTATCTATTAAACCTGTGCAAATGCAGTCTAGATGGCTTGCAAAACTGGCAGTACTTAATTAGTCACCACATCTAGATGGTAGTTCAAACATCTCGCCTCCATTCCTTTTTGTGGCATTGTAGGGTCAGATAACTGCTGGGATATCAGTGTTGTATGTTCATGAAATATGAGCAATACCATTTGTTGAAGCATCCCTCCAATCCATAATTTTAGTATTATAGTACTGAACACACCATTTGAGTTGATTCTCAGCTGCCAGTCCTATCTGACCTTTGGAGATTTCGGTAAACTGCCAAATGTGTGGGCATCTTGATATTTTTTTTTTTTTTTTAATATGCAGGGTTTCTTGCTAAGCAGTGTTTTCCAGATGCTGCCTTTGCACCAGGCCCTAATTAGGAAAGAAGTGTGAATGTCTTACAGACCACTGTACCAGCTTTCAGAAATTCTTTTCTCTTCCCTGCTTTTGAATCTTTAAAAGTTTTGACAAGTCCACTTATGCATGTTTCTACAGACAATAGAATGCTGATGCTAATTGAGGACAGCAAGCAAAGTGTTGGGTGCTGTTGCAAATGGGGAGAGGCTGTCTTAATAATGCAGTGTTATGTTTCATTTGTTTACTTGTGGATTTTAGTGTTTCAGTTGGGACAAATGGAGCTGGAAACTGCAGTTTCAGGTAGCCCTAAAGGAGAATGCAGGTTTTGCTTCCAGGGTTCTGCTTTTGACCACATACGGTTATAAAAATACACAGTAAGTTGAACTGCAAAGATTTTGGGGCAAGGGAGATGGAAAGGATAAAGCAGAGGGTTTTTTCAGAGTAGTTTATCTTACAACTTCCAGAGGGTATGTTAAGCAGAATAATCTAAGATTTTGCAGCTCTGTGAGTGAGATTATGATTATGGACATCATGGTGTGTCTTAAGATCTTTTATATTTTATTTTTATTGTTGTGATTAAACAATCTATTCCTTTTACACAAAGAATGCCTTGAAGGTAGCCTGAACTCCTTAGATGTGTTAGTGCTGATCCACAGCATGTGTTGCAATCCTGTGTCTGATCAGTATTTAGAGAATTGTGCCTTTTGTCTCTGGGTACAGGGAAGTTCCACCTTTGGAGTGAGGCTGGTATGCTTGAGGATGAGAAGGTGGTAAGGAGCCTGTGCTTAGTTTTGACACCAGACTTCTAACTGTGTACAATGAATTTTGTAGCTTTCTCTCCCTGCTAATGCTGCTGAAAACCCGTTTCACAGTAGTCAGAGAACCATTTCCCTGGGAGTGCTGTGTGCACACATGCTTATCTTGGAATTGAGTTTGAATTAGCCTGCATACTTGAAGCAATTGTGATAACATTTTGATATTTTCCACTTCCAGTTGCAAGCTGGGATTTCATCCCCAGAGATCCACCCCCTCGATTCTCAAAGCTCCAGTGCCTTTTTACTCAAGCATCTTCATAAAGCTAGAAAATGCACTGACTGACTTCACGAGGTAAGGGTGACTATACAACAGTAAGTGTTGTCTTAAAATATCTTTACAGTATTACAGTGCTGACTTACTTGTAGTCCCTTTACTTGGCAGCTACCAGTTGATTTCCTGCCAAGATGTGCCAGGCTGGCACTTGAAACTGCCTTCCTTTCATTCTCAGTAGGTAGCTCATCTTTCTGTGTTTGGGCAGCAGGAAGAAAGTATGGGCTGAAGTGAATTGTAAATGAACCTTGTGTCTTTATCTATGGCAGCTTTTATAAGATTGAGATTTCTTATTTTCATGAAGAAGTGTTACGAAGCAGAGTGACACAGAGTCCCCAGGCAGGTGCAATAAAAAGCCCTCTATTGCAAAAACTAGGCCTTTTTTAGCAGTTAGGCCTTTATCAGTTACAGTCCATTTAAGCACAACAAATGGAATTCAACCAACCACCATAAACTATGATGTGAACACATAATGGTTATATAACTTGTTTTTCTACCTCTAATTCAGCTGAGTCACTTTCCCATAGTCCTTTTCTGTCCTAGCCGAAGTAACACGTCTGAGCCGTGATTTTACAAGGGTAACGAGGCCCTTATTTTGTAAGGTTTTACCTATATGCAACTAAAAAGTGGCATATAACCCAGGAAGAAGTAGGAGACAGTCTCTAAATTCACAGCAAGTAACAATTGAGGTGATAAAGAATCAATGGTACTACATGGGCTGATTACTTTTTCAAGTTGAGTAACAATTTACATTTGCCAGCTGTGGTAGATTTGTTTCCCTAATATGTTGAAGAGTGTATTGTTTTGCTGAAGTATTTGGTGTAGTGGTATGAGAACCTCTTAAGCAATGGTGTTGTCTTCAGTTGTGTAATGTCACTGACCGCTTGACCGCCCGGTGGCCAAGCAGGCGACTAGCTTCAAGTGTCACAGCGGCAAGACAGTGAGAAGGCTTATGTCAGGTTAAAGCTCCTGCTGGAGCTGTCTGCTTGTAGGCTCGCAGTGGAGCTGGCAGCAGTCAGTGGTAATTGTAGCAAAGGGCAGAGGTGAAGGACGAAAGAGAGACTCTTTGTTGCAGCACCCAAGTCTTTGTTCCCTAACCCGGAGGTCAGGAGGCCAGGATAGAGAGCAACAAAAGAGCCTCGAATGACAGTCACACTGTCTTTTATGGTAGAGGAGGAGAAGGGAGGTACAAAGAGGTAAACCAATAGGGAAAATACAAGAGGTGACAGGTACCCCATAGAAGGATCAATAGGGAGGGTTTGATTTAAACAGACCGATGGGGAACACAGGATAACAGAACTTTCTACATCTTAATTGAATAAACATCCAGGAAATAAATAAACATGAAGGGAAGAACCAATGGATAACTAAGGGGCAAAGATGCTTCTGGAACGGGGGAGGAACAACTAGGTGAAGTGACATCCAGGAGGCTGGAGCTCATACTTTGGTGCCACCCACTGCACCATCCTCAGACCCACCCTCCGATCCACTGTCCAGGGCGAGGAAATCCACCCACAGGATGCCCTCATTAATCCTCAGCCCAAAGGTGGGCTGGGTCACTTATTTTCGTATCATGATCTCTCTTTATCTTTCTTGAGAGTTGATACCTGTAATGTGGTAAGTAACACTTTGTCTCAGTGACCTCAAGTTCAGCCTGTCCTGTGGTTTGGTTTCAGTCATTTTCTGTACTACTGGGAAAGTTCTGATTTTTCTGGAATGTGAGATATGTGTATAGTTGACATAAATGTAAGCATAAAACAGTTCCAAAATTTCCTGCCTTGAATTTGTACATCTGGAAATATTAATTAGACTTAAAGTAATTTACAGTGAGTACCTTTTACCTTTGTTCAATTTACACGTGCCAAGTGCTGTGTATCAAAAAGTGGCAAAGTAGCACTTGGCAGACAGAACAGAAGCAGGAAAGACAGATTATCAATGTCTAACAGAAGTGATGGTGCCTGTTTAAGAAAAGACCTATGACAGTAGAAGGGATGGTGTCAGAAATGTGATGGTAGTGTAGGACTGAAGGGCATAATCCTTAGACACAATAACTATGTTTAGATACTATGACAGACTCAATATTTAGCAATGGGCATATAGATGAATGTATGAATAAATGAAATCAGGAAGCCCGAATTGAATATTTCAGTTTACTGTAGCTTGCAATTTTTGTAGTTCTTGTAATTCTTTATCATTTGTAACTGAAAGATTTTCTTAGATGATTTTTTGTTGTGGTACAACACATCTGTTGACAAGGGCATGTCTGAGCTCCTTGGGGAAAGGATTGAGCGGGAGTCATTACTGCACAGCCGGCATGCAGGGTCAAGCAAAAGGAACCAGTGGTGTCTCCTGGGTCAGGGTATCACTAAAAGCACTGGTACAGGGAGGAAGAGATAAATGTCCAGCTTCAGTTGAAAAAAACAAAGGCTGAGAGAAATGAGATCACTCCATTGTGATGTTTAGACTACTCTTTGGAAATGTTATATGCAACAGCTGAGGAAGTACAGACCCCAGGCAAGAACCCAAGATGTTGTAGTATGTACAAACTCTGAAGAATATTTGAGGTTTTTTTAAGTTAAAAAAAAAAATCAGTGACTGTGTTTGCAGTTGTGAGTAAGGTCCAGATAACCCTAGTTGTTACTGGGTTGTCTGTTCAGCTGCACTGTGATACTAACCAGACTTAAAAACAGCTGATGAGTGTAGGTATGTGTACAGAAGACTAAAACCTGTGAAGAAAGGGTAGTTAACTTAGCCTCATGAGCTTGGGCAGACCAGACATTGAAGAGGGGCTGCAGGAGATCTAATGAATTTTGTCTGAGGCCTTTGTATGTAGTGGACCTGGATATGTAAAGGGTCAGTTCAAATGGGTCACAGGTGCTGTATGAGTGAGTGAAAATTTGTTCTCTGTCCTGGGCAGAGAATGTATTTTCAGAATTTTCATATCAGAGCTTTAGCTGATTCTGTAATACCACTCCTGAGGGAATGGCAGGGCTTTGGTGACAAAGAGATGAGGCAGAAAAACACCTTGACTGTGGTACAAGTGTGTGGTTAAGATGAGCTACTTATGCAGCAGTTATGCAGTCAGTGGTTATTCAACACAGATAAAGGAAGCCTGCAAGCAGTAAGAAGGGTAGATGTGGCCTGAGGAACCAAGCAGACCAGTACTGGAGCAACTGTAAGGCCAGGCTATGAAAGTGGCTCAGTAATGAGTGTGAATATCTGTGTGGGAACAATGTGTTCCTGCCTTAATGCTATTATCATTCCTTTTCAGAGATAAATTGCAGTTTGAAGTGTTACAAATGCCATCTGCATATGAGGGTAAAAAGCCTGTAGTACTTTGTTGAAAACTGAAAACAAAGCACTGTTTTCCATGTGGATCTTAGTATAATCAGCCGTTGCCTTAACTTCTCTGGGATAATATTGCCAGCCTACTGGGTCATTTAAGGCAGTGGTTTCCAAAGATTTTTTTGATCTCACACCCTTACCAGTAAAAGATTTGTGAGCACACACACCAAAAATATGTGTATTATTTATAAATTTTTACACATACTACTCTACTGTTATTATACACGTTAGTGAACATACACAAAACATAGAAATTAATAAAGGAGAAGACAGTTAGAAAATTTGTTTATTTTTTAACAAAACCCTTTTTTGCTTTCATCAATGAATAATTTAGTGAGAGCTATGTGATTGAACATGCCTCTCTAAATTTCTTTTAAATGTCGGTTCATCACTTGTATACAGCCATTTTAAGGGCCGGTTCTAGGTTTAGTTTATTTCAATACTTGATTTTAATGGCTGTCCTAGCCAAATAAGATGCCTCACAAAGGCAGATCCAAGTGGAAGAAGTGCATTGTTGGTTGTGCTTACCGAATCATGATACTAATTTTCCACTCCCGTACACTAACTATGCAGAGATTCTTCTTGGAATTCATCTATTACATTTCCATCTTCCCTGATGTCAATCAGTTGTTCTTGCAGACTAATGGGAAGATGTTGCATTCTTCTATTTTCCTGAAGCACTTCTTTTGGAAGATTTTTAAACAATGTTGGGGTTTTAAAAAGATTTTAAAGTTTAGGAAATTATGTACAACTTTCGGAGGTTTTTATAGCAATTTTTTTTCAGTTGAAACATTTCCAAACGTTTGTTTTCAAAACAGTCTCTGTGGAGTGAGTTTCTTCTGGAAAGCATTTACTCTCTTGCTCCCTGTTAAAAGGTCAGCTTCACCTTGAAGGGACACCTTAGGCATGTGTCTATTTGAAAATGTCAGGTGTATAGGATAATGCTGACAGGCCCTTGTCATCACAGAAAAGACCATCCAGTTTTGAACAATTGTCTTTGTAGAAAAAAACACATGTGTCATTAAATTTGACAGCTCTTTTAAGCCCTTTGCCACAAGATAACTAGCAGAACTTACTGCAGGAATATGAATTTCATGGTCACTCCCCATCTTGTTACAAGGTATTCTACTGCTTCAAGATCTTATTTTTATAAAATTATATAATCAGTGACATCCTGTAGGACTTGGTGCTCTTCTGCCTCCAGCATTGCTGCGTTAGTTTATCTATGAATGATGCAGTGAAAGAATTTCATGTGTGGTTATGGAGTGACTGTTTTAACTGGAATAAAATGTAAAAGGATTCCAGTGTAAAGGTTACAGATAAAACCACATAAGTGTACACTTGCACAATTTTCTCATAAAACATTGTTTCTATTAAAGAAGTAATTTAATGTTGAGTCTACTCCAATACATCATTCCTGGAGTGACTCGCAAAAGAGAAGTTCCCAGTGCGTTTCACTGTTTAAACAATCCAGCATATACCCTAGGTTGAGGCATGTAAGAAACATCTGTAAGGTCAGCCAACAGTATGGCACACCTCCCACACTACGTAATTTGTTCTAATATTTGTTTCCTCAAATCTTCAGCTGTTTTCTATGAGTCTTCCAGCAGTATTTGCTGACTAAGGAGTGCCATCTTGTCTTCCACGTATTATTTCAGCCATTTTCCACTGCAGTAGGAAGACCAAATGCCTCCCCAATGCTATATGCCTTTGTCTCTTCTGTTGTAAAGTAAGAAACCTTAAAAAAGGCTTTTGAAGAATTGCCAATAAGTTCAGGTGGTTGGGAGTTTTTAAGTGAACTACTATATTAAGTATCACATGACTTGAAATTGTAAAAATTTGTTCGCACCTCACTGGGTACTTAATTTTTAAATGTCTTGCTAATCATGATGGCTTCATATTATCATTATCTAATATCTCAAGGCAAAATGTGTATTTAGAACGAGGTTCATCATTAATGATGGTAGATGTAAATCCGTATTTTGAACAGTTATCATCATAATTTCAATTTTTTTTGGGCCAGCTTTTTATCAGATTGGATTAGTTTGTTGATTTTACTTCATAATGTGTGTGACAAGGAGCTTGTACTGGGAATAAGAAGTCAGTTGTTGCATATGGATTTTGAAGCAAAAGGAAGATCTGTTTTGGCATCTGTGTATCTGATATAATAACACTTCAGAGTCTTCAGGATCAGAGGTGATTTTAGCAAGATTTGCAGCTGTAGAGTGCCCTAAAGGCCCTAAACCATTTGTGTATTTCCCTGCTTAGAATTCCTTACCTTCATTTGTCTCACATTACCATACTTGAAAATAGGGTATTTAGTTACGTGGTCCACGTGTATTGTGACAGCATACAAATTTCTATAAGCATGCCTTTGTGAATTGTGGCCTTAGGCTGTGCCAGTTAAACTTTCAGAAATAAGCATTCCTAAATAATGGAAATTTTGTTTTGGTGAGTTTTGTTGGTTTTGTTTTTGGTTTTCTTTGCGTCTGGGACTTGTAAGAAGGGACAGCAATTCTTCTAGTTTGCTTATAGCAGCCAACATAGTGTAGTTCCCATCCTGCCTGAGGCTACAGCGGATAAATTCCAAGTACCTGCAAAACGTCTGCTATCAAGCACCAGTACTGTCTTGGTACCCACCCAAAAAGTGTGTCTTTTCATGTACAGCTCATCTCTCTGTAGCTGCCAAGGAGTGAAGTACAATTTTAGCCCCTGAAGAAGATGCAAAAGCAAGGTGGGATTGCAGATAATTGTGTTTTGGGTAAAAAGAGAAGATAAACCAGGGAGTTGCTTTTTAAAAGTTATTTACAAGAGACTTAAAACCAAAGGAAGAAATGTAGATTGAAGACAGAAAATGATAGAATAGAAAGAAAAATGAGAAAAGCATTAAAAAAACCCTGCAAACTATAGTTACAGCGTTGTAAAGGCTGAAGATTTCTAGTAGTGTGTATTGACTAATTGTTTTGGGTTTTTTTTCTGGACTATATACTCATGCCAAATTTCTTGCTTCATGTTTACCTGTCATTATTTTAACCAGAACTAGATTACTGCTTGTGAAATACTCTATGTGTTGTTATGACCAGATACAGAAAGCAGCCATGTCATCATAGAAACAGACCTTATAGAACAGTTTTATTTTGTATCAACACTTGTTCTGATGTCTTCAATAGTTTTGCTATTTCCTTCTGAATTTGAGTTGTTCTGTAAGAACTCTCTAATTTAGCTTTCTTTTATTTGAAATATTTTTCTTTACATGTATTCTATGGGATCTAACTCTCTCATGACATGTGGTGAGTGAATCAGGATGCTGGAGACTTGTGCAAGTGAAATTTGTCTTCCTTCTGGGCCTCTAGTGTTTAGTAGTAGTTTTGTTTCTTCCTGGTCAGTCTACAGGTGCTTGAAATACTTGTGCTTATTAGGAATTGCCATTTGAATCTAAGCAATTCATACTTTAGATATCTCCAAGTAGCTTAGAATTAGAAGAGCTTTCTTCTGGCAACATTCATGGGATATTCAACTAAGTAATAGGAAAATGCTTCTTTATAAGTAATAAGCTAATGAAAGCCTAGTATTTGTATAATCAGGCTTGCCTGAGGAGTATGACTGTCGTCGGTAGCTATTGGATTGCAGCCTTTTGACAGCATTGGAGACAATCTTATGTTTTGGTTCGTGTGAGTGTATCAGTGACTGGTGGGTAGGGAAACAACTGCACATGGGGTGAAGGAGTTGGGACAAGTATGACACGCCAGTCTGGGCTTCTCTGTTGGAGTTCTTGTTGTTAGGGAGTGCTGGCATGAAACCAGCTCCTTCTCCACAATGCATCTGATGCAAAATGGGGTTAAACTGAGCTATTTGCATGAAAAAAACAATAAAAGGATTGGTGAAGAATGTAAACAGGTGGATCTGGATCATTGTTAGGCATACTCTGGTTCCATAGTGGGTGTCTTGGGGACAATGAAATGAAACTCAAGTGGGATGCAGATCTTGGTGCAAGTCCCATAGTCTAGAAGCGCAAGAGTTTGTTAACAAGGAACCTGTGTTGAGCAAAAAAGCTCTAGTGATATGTGGAATGCAGAAATCCTGACTAACAGTTAACTAAAGAGGGAATTTAGAGAAGAACTTGTGCAGTTCCACCATCCCTTTGTTACCTGCTTTGTCAAATAATACTTCTCTATCATGCAAAGCTTTAAATGACCCGTTCAACACGCAGTGGCCAGTGGCTGATATCTCACTGAAGGGGAATAAAGACTGAGTGTGCTTAAGGTTCTCTAACATAGGTGTTATACTGCAAATGAAAAATACAGTGCTGTATCTTCCTAGTGGAATGAATAAGGAACTAAAGCCCTCAAAGCAAGTATTTAATTTTAGAAGAGTTTGATTCTTTGAGCTGGAAGAAATAACTTGGTATGTTTAAATGTTCTGAGATTCTATGGAAAAGTCTGCAGGGTGCTGCAACTTAATTTGTTTGTTTATACTGGTGATTTCTAAATGTCTGTTCTTGGCTTCTTTGATGGTAAGTCTTGCAATAGTTGTTTCCTGCAACTGAACAAAGGAGCAGTGTTGAGTATTTAAGAGAAAATAACATAGGCAAAAACCAGTGTTTAGCAGGTAGTTGAGAAAAGGTACTTCCCAATAAAACTCAGCTTTGAAATCCTTGAATTGAAAAAAAATCTTGTTTTCTCACATATGCTCTCCTTTTCTCATGCATGCTCTGTTGTCCTGCTTTAGCGTCTGCTGTTTAATGATTCCAAGTAGTAGGAACTTAGGTTTAGTACTAGATAAAGCAATGTTTAGGCAGGAAGAGGTTTTCCCACTTCCAGATCTCTATGAGGTGTGTGTTAATGTTGAATAACTTCTCACGTTGAACTGGCTGATTCCTTTTTCTGAGCTGTTGTTTCAAATACTTGTCCTGCTGAGATACCTATGTAAGTGCTTTGTTTTTTAAGGTGCTCTTAACAGACGTACAAGCTGGAAATGCAAAATTGCACTAGTAATAGTTGAGGTCTCCATGGTGACCACGGGATCTTGAAAACGAAGGAAATTATATTTGACTTCCTGTGGGTTTAGGCTTACAGTGGCAAAATGTGTTTCTTCAGGCAGTATAGAAAACTACATACAATACAGAACATAAACCCCAGGTTTGTAATTACAAGAGAGAGACACCGTGGTAGTGTTCAAGTTAAAAACCAATATGAAACCTTTGAGGAAGTTTACAGAGATGAATTGCACTTTACAGATTACTTCAAAAGAATCTTATAAATAGTACTCTGGACTGCCTTCATAAAGTATCAAAAGAATAACCTTGCCATGTGACAGTTACTACACTTGAAGACAATGTAAGTTATTAGTGAGATGGTGAAATTGTGCTTTCTGTTGCGTATACTTGGTATGTTCTAATCTACTGAACCCAAATTTTCAGTTAGTTATATACAGAGACATGAGTTAAAGTCATTAAACACTATTGAAATCTGAGGATGTGGAGGAACAGCTCTGAGGGAATGTGTCTGTAAAATAAGCAGATAGATGACATGTCACATTTGTCTAAATGAGTACCAATACAGCCTGTGGCTTTGATAATTGATTACTTACTATAATTCAACCCTCACATCAAAAAAATTTCATTTATTTAGTGCTGATGGTCAGAAAGAATAAATATACATTTATTTTGAAAAGTGAAAATAATATAACTTTAAGATGGTTTGTTTGACTGCAAGGATAAATAGACCCAGAAGTACATGGTGTTGATTTTGAGTGCTTTAGCATAGTTGTTGTGAGTCGAAGACAAGGACCAGTCTTTATGCTTCAGTGACAAAATGTCTAGACGTTGAATTGAAGTCTGAACTATTTTTGTAGCATTCTCTTACGTAGAATGATGGAGTAACATACCCAGTATCAATAAATTACTGGCATCTATTTTTTGTTTCTGCATTCTCTATTGGAGAAAAATGGGTTTGATAGTTAAAGGCAAAGTTCTCCTGTCATCTGATACGTTCCCACAGCATGGAGTCCCTCTGTGGCTTTTGACTATCAGAGCTGGGTAGCCATATGGGCTGTGGGTATGCATGTTACAGCAGAAGGCCTCAACTTCAGCCACAAGCAGTGCAATTTACAGAGAGAGCCTGAGGGAATGGTTTTTTCCTTGCATTGCATATGCAGGCATGGCTGAATGATCAGGATTTTGCTCTTCTCAGAAGCATTACAGGCATGTAATTGCTCTGTCAAGGATGAAGGCAGAAACCTTGATGGGCAAGGGCAAAGTAACTTCGTGTGTCACAGCAAATTGAGTTCTTGAAATGCCAGGTTTGGATTTGAAAATTTAATTTGTAAAAGTGACTTTGAAAGCGTATTCTGGCCTACAGCTTGAGTTAGAAGCTTTATTAAACTTGCATCCCTCTACCCTTCCTTTCTCATGCCATTCTCCAATAATGTTTCATATACTCACTGAGCATCATGGAAATAACAAATCTGAATTGCTGTATTCTGATGATACTTGAGAAACTCAGGGAATGGATTTTGCACAGCAGTATTAGTAGTGTGAAAAGTCTTTTCTTAATTTGCAGAAGTATTTATTTTTTCCAGGGAAAAAAGCCTAATATATTCCAATTGTTGCATTATTAAAAATAAAAGCCAAAAAACTGGCAGTGATTCAGGAAAAGTTAAAAATGCCCCAATTCCCCAGGAATATATTTCTCTTTTTGTACCCAGTGTTGTAACTGACCCCAGCTTGCAGTGACATGTCACTTAAGTTTATTCCAGCTTCCTAAGCATTAATGACACTTCGGCTTGGAGAACTTATAAATAGGTTTTTAGATTGTGGCTTGCTCTCTACTTGTACCTTGTTTAGGATTTTATAAGTTGTAAGTCTGGTTAAAATTAAAACTAACTTGAACTGGTAAGTGCATGATTTTAAGTTACTTGTTTGTTTCTAATGGCCAGATAGAGAAAGTGGAAAAATCTTGCTCAGCAGCTTGCACCTAGAATGTGAGCAGCCCATTTTGGTGTGCTGTAAATATTACGTATTCTTAAAGTTAAAGTGGATCCAATCTCAGTTATGTTCTGTTACTCTTTATCCTAAAACTCAAGACTAAGCTTCTTCAATCTTGGTTATTGGATTTGGTTCTTAAATTTGTGCTGCCTCACTCTCTCCCACCATATCCTAGCTTTTTGGGATTTTTTTTCCTCTAAACTGCTGCTATGGGAAGCATTGCTGAAATACTTACCAGCTGCATATTGGTATACAGCCTGTGACAATAAAGAGGTCATTCCTTGGAAGGTGAGTGTCTGTCTGCATAGCAAACCCTCATTGTTCTACACATTGCTAGAATTAGTATCCTATCTTTCTATTTTGTAAAGAGATAATCCTATTTTTTTCTAAAAATAAGACTTTGGAAAAAATGTGTCTCTCTAGCAACCCTAGGTTTGGGTTTTAACACTTGGGATGGATACTATAAAAATATTTTCCTGTGTCCAGCTACCACTTGCCCTCTGCAAGAAGCAGTTCTATGTTTGAAGGTTGTCAGATTACAGGGCAGAAACTTGCTTTTCTTTGGTTCCTCTTCAGCAACTCTTAATAGCAGTTGCCTGCTGCTAACACTAAAGAGAACCCTTGTTTTGAAGTGTAGGATATGTTTGGCAACAAATATCTGATTCCAAATCTTGCAAGAAATGTGCATTACCAAGTAATTAACTTTGCTTTATTCCATCATCACAAAGCGCATCATCCATATTGAGCAATTGTCATTAATAGTGTTTTCTTCTGAGATTGTCTATTCTGTGTGAAAATAGGAATCTTATTCGTGCACTGATGTTTATTGAATCTTGCATAAATACTGCTGTCACAGCACATTAGACATGCAGCAGTTGTTTGCAAACCAGTGAGGAATTTGCCCTTGCTATGGGTGTGACACGCAATGTGTGGTCATGCACATAGGAAATACCGTGAAGCTGGAGATGCTGATGTTGAGTGACTTGTCATCTTTTTCTCAAATACAGTTTTTGAAAGACTTGGGGCAGGTTAACTCCACACAAGAGGATGTTAATTCAACCTAGTGTCAAACTTCCTGGTCTGTTAATCTGAGTTCTACTTTTGAGCTATGTTTGAAAGGGAATCTCATCAACAGTTGGTATAATGTCGTGTATTTTGCTCTGGAAACCCTTTTGTTTCATTTCAAGGAAGGTTATATTGATATGCTGTTAGTTTATGACAGCGTTTCATCAGGAGTGAAACTTTTGGTGTCAACTTTCAAGAACAGAATTCTGACCAGTTTTCTGTATTAAGCATTCTGGTAAACATGGTTCCAAAGACTCTTTCCTGCTTCAGGTAATCAAAGAGAATGCAGAGCTCTCCACTAATTGTTGTGGTTGTGATGAATTCCTGGCCCATCCAACAGTGCAAAAATCCTTTCTGAGGATTGAAGTGCTTGATGGAGCAGACTTGAAGCCCAACCAAATTGTCAAATGAGCCCAACCAATGCAAAATCTATTCTTTCTTTCAGCTGAAAAGCTGTGGGAAAGCTAGTATTAGTTTCTCTTGTTTACTCCTTCTTTCAGTGCCAGATACTTCGAAGTTCACTGCATTTGGCATTAAAATAAATGTTCTATACAGAACGTTAAATGTTGACTTTTATTAATTTGTGTTGTAGAAATGGTCAGTGTGTCTTGCTGGCAGATGAAGCCCAAGAATGCTGTGTTTGCAATACTTGTACCTTTCATTTTTTTCACATCCCTGCAGAAAAAGTTGCTTTAAGAACTGCCTGTTAAATTGGAAATGACCTTATTTTCCTTCAGTTATAAATATCAGTAGAAAGGAAGGGGATTCCCCTGCTGCCAAGCCCCATTCATAGCTTTCTATTTCCGTTAAAGCCATGTCTTACAATAAATGCACTGTGACTTCCAGCCCTCAGCATGCTGCAACAAATACACTTGCATTCTGAAAACTATATACTTGAGGTCATGAGCAGGTAATGCTGCTGTGGTAACAAGTCTTTTTTTTTTTTTTTTTTTGTTGGCGGAGTTAGAGATGCCACAACATGTATTGAAACAGTGCTCATGTGCTATTTTGTGTGCCTCATGCATTCCTTTGGGCTCTGTTGAATCATGAGAAACTTAATGGTGAAACACTACTGTGCCTGAAATTTGAAGACAAGAAATCTTGTATATGTGACAGCTTGAAAGGGCAACCCTTTTTCTTTGTTCATATGGCTTTCTCTTAAGAGGGCTGTGGTTCTCGTACTGTTGTGGAAGTGAAGCACTTGAAATAAATGGCAAAACACCTTAGTCATGTTTTGATGTGCGTTCTATCTTTAAGACCACATTTAAACATAGTTTTAATAATCTGTTACATAAAGCATTAGTAAAAATATACCCTAATTTAATATTAGAAGTGCTAACTGTTCTCAACCATTTGATTACATATATTGTGTGTCTCACTAGCTGATCAGTTGTCTTATTAAAATACATCCTTGGCCAAATGTAAGTTGGTACTGATGTCCAGTTTACACCTCACCTTGAAGTCTTACTGTTTATATCTTCAACTTTGCAATTCAGTAAGTGTGAATGCATTGGGCGGAAGCATTTGAGAATTTAAAATGTGATCATATGATTGATACTTGATCTTGCAAGTAGTGCCACTGGACGATAGGATTCCTAATCAAAGGTTTCTGGTGGATTGTGTGAAAAACCAACTCCTGTAATGGAGTGTAAAAACCTCTGTATCTGTTAGGTGCATGGCAAGGCAGAATTAGTGATATTCCATTATTTTGTACATCACTACAACCTAGTTTTGAAGAGAGAATGAAGGCAGGCTTGGCCTCTGACTTCAAGTGCTAGTTAAGTTGATTTGACATAAATAGTAGTTTTATGTCATTTCCCAAAACAAGACAACAAAGCTGTGGATGAAGGTAGAATTAGTTTGAAAAACATAATCTATCACAGGCTCACGTCAATCCTTTTCTATCCTTTTTCTCATGTCAGAAAAACTAAAAGCAGATTTGCTTGGTTCAGGTTCTCTATGATTGACACAAATAGGTCATGAGTGCTGATTGTACTTTCAGTTGTTGAGGTTAAGAAACAGCTGCAGTTGTGGGTTTTTCAGTGCTCTTCAATACATGAAGGAAGCTGCTCAACTTAATCTGCTTCTATTGCAGAGCTATTCTGTTGCAGCCAAGGCCATTGTTTATATGTACCATGCATAAATTGAGTATTTTGTCCTGTATGAAATTAAAGAAGATGGTGGAATGCATGCCCATTTGTAAAGTATAATTGTCTTGACAGAACATGAACTATCTCCTAAGACAAGGATAATTTTGGCATGATGTAGATCATCAGATTTAGAAGTATTAACCACCCTCAGCTATTTATTATATTTTTGTTTTTGAAGGAAGCAGCAAAGACCAGAATATTTATTTAAGTATCAGTCTGGGAAGGTGTACAAAATGTAATTAACTAGCTGAACTGCATGGAAATGAAGTCAGTTTTGTGTTCTTCATCTGAGATGGCTCTAATGATTTTTGAGTGACCAGCATATAGATATTCAGTACTTTGGCAATGTATCCTTTCTCTGACTATGTAACCATTTGAAAGCTGCGTCTGAGCGGTAGTTTTTATTCAACACGGCAAGGACTTTGACGTGCACAAACTGAAGCATCTTTTAATTCAAGCCAGATGTCATAGAAAAGAATCTGAATTCTGCACTGTTTACAGCCTGCTGCTAGTATTTAAGTGCAGATTGACTACAAGTCCTTACTGATCTCTGATCTGCAATGGGCACTACATACACAGGAGAAGGCATCTCTGAGTATTCATTGTGGAATTTTGTAGCATAATACTACATTCTGTATATTAAAAGTACAGAGATCATTGTTTCCCATTTTGGGAACAGCTAGTCTTGTAAAAATTCCCCAAGAGTGCAGCAAGTTCACCAGTGCTACAACAGTGCTGGCTGTGTTGTGTTCTCCAGAGTTTCCATCCAGTGGGTTGCTGAAGTCTTAGAGTTGCAGTGCTGAGACCTCAGAATTCAACCTGGCATTTGATGTTTGAGGTAGTATTTCACTAATATCTCTGACAGGTCAGCAATACTTAAAGTGAGGTTGCTGGTGGCAGCAGGCACAAGATAATTCAAGTAAGGACTTTGGGTAAGATGTATACCTAACAAAAGATTACAGTGTAGGTTTGTTTTGAATCCCCAGTTGTTTCTGGGATGGCTTCAGTTTTCTTAAATAAGATTAGCATTGCCCTTATCTGTAAACTCTTGAGATGAAATGACTTAAAACAACTTGTACATGTTTATGAAGTACTTCTTTCTACTGAGCCTTAAAACTGAAGGAAAGCTATTGATGCACTTTATTTTCTGTTAATCAAATGGAAAAAAGCTAATATTTTACATTAAGTTTTGTACATTACCCTCAGTAGGTGTAGAGCAGTGAATTGAAGAGCAGGAGGGCAGGGTTAGGGTTAGGGGTTAGAATGATGTCTTTTGAAACGTCCAGCTTTACTGCCTAGAAGAGCAACAGCGCTAAAGTGAATGACAATGACGGCTGCTGTAGTTTCAAGACCAGCAAATGAATTCATTTCCTAGATAATTTTTTTTTTTGTGAAAAGTTAAGCACTTGTAAATGAATGCTTGGAACCTCTAAGAACATATTGTAATGGCATATTCATTACTGAGGATGGGAGTAATGAAACCAGTCAGGAGTAAAGGGTACACTGTGTATCTTGTGTATCCGCATGCATATGTAGGGTTGCTTTTGTACTTGCATCACTGGATAACGCCGTCAGCGGCTTCTATATTCCGTTTAAACATTGTAATTCTTTTAACTTTGTGAGCATGTTGGAAGTTTCAAGGCAGGTATTAAAGTAAGAAACATTTGTTAGACTTGCATAATGTGAATTTTGGTAATTTGAAAGGAAGATGAGGTCCATGAAGAAGCACTTTAGTTGTAGAAGGTACATGTCTTCTCAAATTATCATTTTAGCATCAGTGTTCTAACACACATATAGACCAAAAATCTTCCTTTTTGGATTGCGATATTTACCCTTTTACTGGCTCTAGTGTAATTTCTTTGCTTAGTTTACTGTGTGAAGTTTAGCCCAAATATGTCAATGCTGAATTGATGAGTTGCATGAGAATGAAATATGGGATTTTTAGAAATATGTAAAACTTGGCATTTCTTAAAGGTATTCTGTTATGATTTGGCAAAAATATTGTAATTTTTGACAGCCTCAGGCTGTGGCCTTCAGGTTCATAGATGTCAGTGAGGACAAATGACTTTGGCATTTAAAGAGAAATTGGATTCAGAAACAATTAGAGTCACTGCTTGAAGCGTCATTGATTCACTGCAGTGTTTTATCACAGATATCTTGAAAATTAAGATACCTTGTCTAGAAGCAAGTGTTGGGTGATAGAAATAGTGACACTGCAAATCTTAAAGTTATCTATCAAGAGTTTCTTACTTCTCCACACATGTCTAATATGAACTTTCTTGGAAGCATTGATCAGATGCTGTAGGTTTGCTGTAGCTCGTGTGTGTTTGGACAGCAGTTGCAACTGTTAGGTCATTCCAGCTCAGTTCTGCAATTTGAGCTGCCCTAGTTTGTTATTAACTTTACTCTGCAGGACTGAAATGTAGTTGCTTTGCTGCCACAAGTCAAGTCGTTCGAGTTTTTCTGTTATTTGGCTTGGTGTGCCTGTCATTTGGCTTGGTGTGTCTGTCATTTTGAAAAGCAGTATCATAGCATGCTGTTTCTTTCATGAACCTCTTAGCATAGGTAAAGTATTTAAAATGTTTTTCTCCTCACATGTCTCCCCACAACAGTACTCTGATGTGAGTTGACATCTAAGTCTTGCTTGCTGTTAGACTGTCCTGTAGACCCGTTCCATTATTCAGGGATCCCAGACTGTCAGGAAGGAACCAGTAAGTACAATGGTATGGGGGAATATTTTACTAGCTCTACATACCTCAAAGACAGGTAGCACCAGTCAGAGTGATATGGTGTGTGCATTAGGAAACCTGGCAAAACAAGTGGCCAGTGCCAGCATTTATTTCATACTTAGCCTTTAGTGGTTAGTATATGTAGCTGATCAGTAATCGGAGTTTAGGCACTGCTGTCTTTGAACTGTATTTTACATCTGCACTCCTTAAAATACTAAATGTAAAAAAGAGCAGAAAATTCTCTTAATGTATCTATCTTTAGAGTCTTACTATCTTAGGGAAAATATTTGACTGCATAACCTATAAAATTGTATCAACAGGAGGTGGAACACTATAAAGTATTCAAAATAACAGAATAAGATCAGATTTAATTTGGCAGTCTGGAGTTTACTACAAGGAACTTTTGTCTTTGACGGGACATTGTGTATGTGTAGTTTCACCTCATCTCAGTGTTCTTCGCATGTGAATTATTTGCAGGAGTTATTTGTATACTGGTACATGATAAATACATAGAAAGATTCGTGTTGTAGTACATTTTGTTACAGTTGCTTAGTTTAGGAACAAGTCTTGTCATCCAAGCAGCATTCTTTCTTAAATGCCCAGGGAGTGTCTTGTTAGGTGGCATTTCCAACGAGAGACTGGTATTTCTGCCCAGATGTCTGAGCTGGCTTCAGGAACTGAAGCACTGTAGCTGTAGCAGCTGACTTGATTTCCTCACTGATTTCATGCTTAGTGATTTCTTTTGCCATTTTCTTTTCTGGTTCCTCTTTGGCCACCTCTGTAGCTGGAGATTTAGCAGGTGTGCTAAAAGGCCTTTCTGGTTTAGGCACAGGCAAGCTGTAATCACCAATGTGCATTTCCTGTGATGAACAGCTGAATGTTTCACTCCATCTCTTAGTTCAGACCACTGAGGCTGGGTCCCTAATCAGCAGCCTCAGGGGACTAATTGGGTGCCTTTGCTGCTTTGTGCTTTGTTTTGTTGTTGCAAAGTTGGGGATAAGACTAGGAATATCGTATTTGAACAACTACTCTGGAGGAAATGGTATTATCCATAGAGGAATGGAAAATGAAGATAATGGTTACTGAAATAAATGTTATAACAAAAACAATGGAAAAAAAAAAGTTTTGGGGTTTTTTGAGCAATTCTTTAGGTTCTCTTTACTGCAAGTGCCATAATAAACACTGCATAGTATTCCAAACATCTGTCATGCTGCAATAATTGGGTTCTAGAGAAACACCTGAACTGAAAAAAAACCAGGTTTTGTTGCTAGGATTTCATACTGTCATAGTTCAGGAATGGGAAATGCTAGATTATTTTTTTTATCAGCACCTCAATTTACTATGAGAGGAGGCAGAAACATGAAAACACTTCAGTCAAAATGTGATTCAAATGTGGTGGGAAACTGCACATCTCCCTTTGAGAGAATCTGTTGATGTCTTCATCAGTTATCTTGCTCTGAAAACTAAGGTTTCTTCATCATGTGACAAGTGTTCTGACTTTTTAATTTTTGTTCTTTTTTTTCTCTTCTAATGAAGATTGGCATGGTAACTTATCCTCTCCAATATTTTGTTTGAGGCCATTTTTGGACACAAGGACATTCAAGTGTACATAAAATTAATTTTCTTCTCCCACTGCCATTCCTGTCTCCACTGGCATGGCTTTCTTATGTCAATACACTTGATTCTTAGTATCAGTTATATTTAATTGTCTGAATACTAGCTTGATTTGATACTAACTTCATTTTGAAGTGCAAACTGTGGGACTTACCTGGCATTTTCACCCCTAAAGATTGCTTCAGCTGCTTACTGCCCTGCTGATACTTATCTCACGTATTTGGGGCTGCTACTATGTATACATCAATGGTCACAGCTATTGCCATGCAGGTTTGCCTCTTCTGTTCCAGATTTGAAAACAATGAAAAAAAAAAAAAAGTATCTTTTACTTGCTCTGTTTACTTTCTTTCCTTATCTCATTATGTATATATGTAGAGTAACTCTCAAAAGCTCCGAGGTTATTTATTTAAATAGGCTTAATTATATGCTAGCTTTTAAGGAGAACAGAGTAACAAAATGGCCTCTCCTACAGAGGGGGCAATGTTCAGCCTGACAGACCCAAATGTAGCCAATCTCCACTGCATTGTCAGTCCAACAATAAAGTTACTGTTCAGGCAGAGCTTCCCAACTTACTTGGCTTTTTGGCTTGCGAGGGCTGATCTTAGGCAACATTGAAGTTGCAACCAAAACACTGTTTGTTATAAGTAGGGCTCATGCTGTGTCACCAACCCCACAGTGTTGCCCAAGTGTCCTTGACTTCTGTTCAGATTTGAGTTCCAGGAAGTTTGCCAGTATGTTGTTATTCAGCTTCTTCAAAAACCTACTACAGCCTCAGGTTATGTATTTGTGTCCTGCTGCCAAGCATAGTTTGTTGCAAATAGGGTTGGTGACTGGATGTTAACAACTAAAAAATGTGCAGATTTTGGTTTAATATTTTTGTGCTGACAGGGCCCATAATTCAAAGATTATTCTAAAGGTTCTTTTTGTAAGAAAGAATTGCTCACAAAATAATGTAATCTAAGATGCAGAGCTAATTTAAACAGCCTAATAAAGAAAACTTCAGTACTATGAGTTTTAGAAAGCTGTGTCAGTTTGTATTTGAAGAAATTTAAAGCTTGTAAGAAATTGGTGCTGACTGTAAAGCTAAAGGGGGTGTTCCTTTGCCTTTTCTGGCTGTAGGGAAGGACCCCTTGGAATAGGCATTGAAATATTTTTCCTGAAGTTAAAACTAAGGCATTATTCTTGTTTCAGTATTTTAAAAGTCACAGTTAAATCAGGTATAAAATGGTGTGCATTTTAAGTAAACTCTGTGCACACTGGTTCACATTCTCTGAACCTCCTAGAAAGTAGGAGAGCCTTTTGCACCTGTCTACATTTTAGCAGAATTCTTATTCCTGTTCCTGTTACTCTGTTATTCCAGAGTTGTCTGCCTCTCTGCTGTTTTCCCTTGGATTTTTTGTGTATTGTTCTCAAAGAAAAACTGTCCAATTTATATGACTTTGAAACTTTGAACTTAAGTGATACTTGGTAATCAGGGCATATCTTATCAGTCAACTCTATTATATCTGGAGAGTTTTCTGATATTTTCTGAGATTTGGCTTATAGAGAAAGCCTGTGTCCTGAGAGGTAGGGAAGAATGTGAGAGAAATTCAGTTTAAATATGGTGTTCTACAAAATATTTTTTCCTTGTATATGCTTTCCATACTTCAAATAAATAGGCCATTCTGGCCAGTTAATTTCAGGATGTGTCAGAAGCTATACGTCAATGGATGAGAAGTCAGTTGTCTTTTGAAAATATATAAAGAAATATTGAGGTTAAAATATCTGCTTTGACAAAGTTAAATAAATGGACAAGATGCATTTAATAACTAAGGGGAGACAGAAAGAAAGCTTAAATGTTTTAGGGGCAATAAAATAATAGAACCCAAAAGTCTGAGGAGCTTCCAAGTACGCTGGGACTGTAGTACCAAATCATGATATGTAGTGTAGAATGAAAAATCTGGTTTTATATTGTCAGTGCTTATATTATCACTACAACATAGTTTTTTTCTGGAATTTGAGGTATATAGGAATTAGAAATGCAGCTAACAGAAGGAAACTTAGAACAGCTTCCAGTATTCAGATGGTCATTGACTAATATTTGAAATAGTTGAAAGGAATTATTCATGCACATCTATGATTTGTAGTGTTTTCATCAAGGGTCCTCTAAAGAAAGATCTTATATGCTAAGAGATGGGGACGGAGTTAAAGTTGTTCTTTCTTGAGTTGAAGTGCTCAACATTATAGAAAAAAGCTTCTGCCTGGAATGATGTAAAATAAAGAATATATTAGTGGAGTTTAATACTCAGGACTTCAAAGATTTTTAAGAAATGAGAGTGCCTTATGCATATTCCCTTTAGCTTACAGAACAAACTTTGCCATGTGTAAAAGAGCTCTGGAGCAGGAGCTGTTTTGCCCTCTTTGTCACCTGCAGCTTTGATTGCTGTCCCAGAACTGAGTTGTCAGCCTTCTGCAAAGTCAGTGTTGTGTTGCTTTGTGTGTGAGGCAGCAGCTCAAGAGGGAAAAAGCTGTGGAAACTTGCTCTGCAGCTTAGCATTTTTTCCATATTTCTGCAACTCTTCTTTGATGGGTGGGAACTTTATAAACATCTACTGTGATCAGATCCTTCAAAGGTCTTCGGAAATTTTTAGAAAACTCTAAACTAGAGCAGACTCTGCATCATAGCCATGGATGTTGTCAGTTATTAAAAAATACTTTCCCTGCCTGGGTAAACAAGATAGTATATACTTTTACAAGGTTCTTGCAAGAAAGCTCTGTGTAAATTGAGGAATAGATTGCTTTTGCTTACTTGGAATCTTAATTTTATTTTGCAGTTGGGATTTAAAAATGCTACCACCTCAAAAACCCAGTATGCAGTTTATTAAGGTATTATGCAAAACAAAGAAAGCTTCCTGTTTAGCAATTATGTGTGCTGGTGTTGTGTGATGAGTTTTTTATTTGAATTATTTTGCTTTCACTAAATGATTAGCTATCTCTCATTTTGAAGTGGATTATAAAATACCAGACTGAATTTTAATTGCATATCTAGACCTAAGAGGGGCTAGTTCCAGAAAGTACTTTCATCCCTGGGATTTACATTGGCATTCTGTTTGTCTTTCTTCTGTAAGACTCTTACCAGAATACCTGAAGCAGAATTTCTTCCCCCCTACTTTTGCTTGGGATCTGAGGAGATCTATTCTAGGTGACAAGAACAGTAAAAGAAGTGTTCGTGAGCTAGGGGAAGTGAAATAGGGGATACAGTGATGATGTTATGACTCACTTGGAGTTTGGGACCAAAAAAATCTGTGGAGGAATAGGCCACAAAGCCTGTTGAATTACAGGTTGGTGAGAAGCAAATGGTCACTACTGTAAACTGAGTTTCTCTGGAAAATATCCTTCAATACAGAACACAGTGAAGAGCTTGCCATAACTCCCTTGTAGCCACACATTTCCTTCCTCCGTGTGCCATATGCCCTGTCTTCGGTGTTTCTATTGCATGGCTGTTAGCACACATCTCCATCCATGGGATAGGATAAAGGCATCTTATTCAGCAAGACATCAGAGTGAGTTAAATTGTATGTGGATTCCATGGGACATGCTAGGGTACTCTCTTGGACATTTAGGTGTTTTTTCTGTGAAGTAAAGTGCTTTAAATTATGCTGCTGTTGTCTTCAAGTGAGTCAAATGATTTGAAGTTCGGGTGAGTGGTGTCAGCAGGGTAACACATGCTCATTTAGAAGGTGGTCTGGGAAGTAAACAGAACAAAAAGATCAAAGATGTATTAGTGTCATGGAAAACCAATATATACAATTTCTGACAAATGAATTTTGCATTGATTGTGTAAAAATTTTGTAATCAAATTTCACTGACTGTAGCAGTTCTCTCAGTGTTTCTATGACTTGAGCTTTGATGATACACTTGGGTTACTTTCAGGGTAACTAATGTGGTGATGTACAGTCTATGAAGTTAAAACTGTAAAAGTAGCGTGGTCTGAAGGTCCAGCACTGGTGCTTGGCTGTCAGTGGTTGAGCTGAACGAGGAAAAGTAGAAAGAAATAAGTCTCTGCAGCTTTTCTTCCTTATTAGAAGCACTGAGGGATCAAATTCAGTCTTCACCAGATAGAAAACTCAGTAGGATTTACATTCACTCAGTTTATATTCAGTGAGAGGCGGCCCCTTGGTTTTTAACTGTTCACTTTGACTCTTGGAAACCATCTGGGAATTTTACTCAGACTCTCTCTTCCTCCAGGGAACATGGTTAAAAGAAAGGTGTCTGCAAACTTGTCAGTACAGATTTGTCACTGTCAAGTTATATCTGAATCTTGATCTCATTATTGTGAACTTCTGTTTAGTTTAACTGGTGTTCAGCCGTCTTTCCATTTATGCAGAGGAAAAAAAACCCAAAACAGACCTTGCATTTTCAGTGCAGTTGTTGTTGCTCTAATGTAAAATTCTATAACTGCTGAAGTCCATACTTGGATCATCTTTAAACAAGAATTTTGTTTGAGGTAAGTTAACTGGAAGGAGAGATGCTGGAGTGTCTCTGTCTTCATTTGATGCTTTAATTCTTTTAATGCTGCAGCTGTGTCTGCAACTTCTTTTTCTACAAACCACTGCAACTGTTGTGGTCCTGGATGTTGTCTTCAGTGTCCACTATTGTTTCCGTGTTTAGCACACTTAACTTGTTCATCATCTGCATGCTGTCAGCTTTCTCTTTTTTGCAACCTGAATTTCCTGACTTGGCTTTTTGCCTGCTTGCTGCAGAAGGCTCCTTAAGGGAATGACGTCAGAAAGGTCAAGCTTCTTTAATATGACAACTCTGTAATTTTTTGTTACTTTAAGTAATTATTTTCTCTTCCATTTTCAAATATTGTAAATTATTTTCTATACCCAGTGTAATTTTTCACTTACTTACAGTTGGTAGTAATTAAAGGTGCCATGCATGTGATTGAGGTCAGTTTTTTGGTTAGGAATTAAACACAATTAGGATCTTCTTAATACTGCTAACATTCATTTAGGTGCAAGTGAGGGGCTATATTGCTTCCTATTTCATCCAAGTGAAGTTGGTTCAACTGAAAATCTGAGCTCTGAGCATGGATCAGCAAATAGGTGACTTTTCCCTAATACTAAAGGACAGGGGCTCTGGTGATGGGGCAGCAAAAGCTGTAGTTCTGCAGTGGATTGACTTGAATAAGGCAATTGTTTTGGAGAGCCTCAAATGGTGGTTTCCTAGGTGTTCAGCCTCCTGCAGTTGTGCGTCTCAAGCTTCTTATCAAATGTGAATGCCACAGACAGTTTTTTTCGTAAGCATTACATGGAAGTAGGAATTGCTGCCAAACCCTTCTCTTTATCTTCCCCTTCAGCCTGCTGTTTTGTACCCTCTGGTCTCCAGGTTGCACAGTCATTACTGGTCCTTTTAAAGGCTATGTGTTTGCTTTGGAAAGGGCACTGTACTCCTCTCCATATCCAGAGAACGGAGGCAGCTGAAGCAATCTCAGGCTATCAAGCACCTGTGCAAGGCTGTGAAAGTTTTCATAGCTTGGATATACAAAAGAAATTCTCAGTTCTGGTCCTCTTCCTTTTGATTTGTGTGGTTGGTTGCCCTTTCCAAGGGTAAGGGGCTTGGAAACCACAGAACTTAGCTTTGATCTGGGCCTTATTGAGAATGTGGTGGCCCTGTTTATGTCTCAGCCTGGTGGGGAAAGGGTCTTCTCCACTAATAGTGATGCCTTGTAGAGGCTGACCTGGAACAGAGGCTAGACAGAGTTAAAGGATAAAAGGTAGGTATTTATTAAAAGGCCTTCAGAGGGTACGCCTTGGGCAGTGCAGGAATCTCACAGAGACTACACCCAGGATGGACACAGCCACACGTTATTCAGACAGATATAAGTTTTGGCCATTTGCATAGCAGAAGTTAATTGTCCAATTACAGCTTCAGGCAGTGCAGTCCCATTCTCCCAGTTTGCTCCCCCCCAGCTCACTTTGCTTCCATTTCTTGGGGCCTGAAACAGTGAGGTGTCCTTGATTCTCAGGCCTAGAGAGGAATTGTTGTGTCTGACAAAAATGGGAAAAGCAGTTGCTAACACTCTATATGGAACTCAGAGTTTTACACTAAAGAATTTCAGGATTACAAATATACGAAAATATAAAAGCTAAAATCCTAAGGCATCAATAGGGAGAGCAAGTAATCTCTTCCCATCTTGAACTGAGGAATTAGTACAGTACTTTGGAGACTAAAAAGTGTGACAAACAAGAGGTCCAAGTTCTCCCTTGTAATGCCTGATTTTATATTTCTATAAGGCTTAACCTAGTCCACAGGAACTTTCCATCAGGGCTTTCATGCTTACTCTTAACAGTTCTCTTGAACACATGCATTGCCTTTTAGATTTAAATAGTGTAATCTGAGATGAGAGCAGTATATCCACAGCTAAATATATCCTTACAGCAGAGTCCAGAAGTCCAGCATTCAGAATCTAGTTTTTGAAAATAAGAAGGACTTTGATATTTTTTATAACAATACCATGTAAACAATTATTTTTCATGCAGTAGTGTAATTTAATTTTAATTTATTTGTACATTCTCCTGAGGTACTATTAGAAGTGTAGGAACTGGTATGATGAAGTTAATGTGAAGCAAATCAATATAGGCTAAATAGTAGTGTTTAGTTTGTGGGGACTGTGGATTTGCTTAAGTAATAAGGTGTCAGAGTGTAAGCTGTAGGCTGTCATAATTGTCATGTAATACCATAATCTATTCAATTTGATGGCAGAAATGGTTGAAATTGTACTGAAGCATCCGTAGTGGAATGTGTTAATTGAATGTTAATGGAGAAACACATGGTTGGTGAAGATTTCTGTATAATTATTGCACAAAATTTTGCATGCTGATTAAGCAGTTAAATTTTGTCTTGTCATAAGAAATGTGGCATAGAGTAGAAATAATTACATAAAAAAGCCTAAGTGGCTGCAATTGAATTTCATTGCATTTTATAGTACATAAGTGCTGAAATGAAAGACACTGATGGTTGTCCTCTGTTCTTTGTTCAAGTTTTAACTTTCTACAGCTGAACTGGTATTGTATTCCAGAGGTAAGAAAATTACCTAACGTAGCTGGATTTTGCTTGGTTTTTAAACCATAGCAGTTTTCATGTAGGATTCTCTTGACTGAGCATGTTACATGTAGTGAGGAGAGACACAGCCAGAAATAAAGAGGCAGCTTTGCAAACCGCATTTTACAGATGAAACCTGTGGGAGCACGTCGGGAGCATAAATGACTTTCAGTGGTGGGACAGCAAGCTCTTCACTTGATTGGATTTTTCTGCATTGCAGATGCTCTCAGATACGTTGGTTGCAAACTAGTGTTCCAAAAATGGACTTGGCTGTCAGGCCTTTTTCTAGATAGTTCTAGTCAAGTTACTGATGTTTATGACAAATGGTGGGCAGACATGAGAAATGATGTCAGCTCTCTGAGACAGCAAATAGAAGGGGAATAGGATACCAGCTTCCTTCTATGACACATGTAAGTTGGTTTTGATCTTCCACTTAATAAATAAATATTTTTGAATAAAGCTATTTGTAGTTAGGGTTGTTTATCAGGTAGGCTAGAAATGATGAAGATAAACAGTTGAATGTTGCTAAGAACATTTTAAAACTTAGATTTCACTGACTGAGGACCATTACAAGTAGTAAACAGGTTCCAGATTTGGAAATCTCCCCGTGTGGAGAGCCTGTTGTAAATTGGTTGCCTCTTTTGCTTACTGATTGTTCATATTGTTTGAAAGGACTGTGTTTTCTCTTTGAAAATGCTAGGAAGGAATCGGTGAGCTTTGGTTCATTGACTGTAAGCTCCTCCACTTTTGTCTTTCCAGAAACTCTATGCATGTAACTGAGATGGTATTTCATGGCCTAGATTTTAGTGTTTGCCTGCCTTTTTGTCCAGATTTAGAATCTGTTTTACTTTTCCTTCCACTTGGCTAGGCTGTCATTTAGCGTGCCCAAAGTGCTCTACTGGATAGTAGTGCTGAAAAATATACATATTCACCTTTCTCTGGTTCATTTTGTAAATTCCTTTTCTGTAGGCTCATCTTAGACTGGATCAAGCAAGCAAATGGAAAGCCTTGTATGAAACAAACCATGCTAGAGTCAGAAGTGATTAAACTGTGGATTTAAACAGCATAGCTGTCAAATTACCTGAAATTATCTAAAAATGCTTTAAAAAAGCACGCATAGCATACTAAAATGTACAAAAGGTATTAATCTGGGCTAGAGCATGCCAGTGCTCTAAATGAAAACAGTACCAGAAACATTTGCAGTTGAGTAGAAAATGCAGCTAACAGTGCAGGGCTGTTGTATAGTTGGGGTGGAGTTCTGATGCCCCTTTCTTGCACAATGTGGGCCAAGCTAAATCAGCTGATTTACCAGTTAACTCTCTTGAGTATGCAGATGTTCTGCCACACCTTGCATTGTGCATCCAGAATTAAGCTGCTAAGTGAAGAACACTGTATATACTGGTCGAAAATACCCAATTTTTTCAGAAGTGTTTTTGTAAGAAAAAATTAACTTTCACCACAGTTTGATTTAAGAAAAAGAAATGCCTCCCCCCTCCACCTCGAGCTAACAGCAAAACAAGCCTTGCAAACAGTTTTCCAACAGAGAACTCCTTAAGTCAGTCTTTATTCTAATCTAACACTAGACATTCCTTAGAAATAAATTTAAGAACAATACCAGGATGTCTTGTCTAGAAAAAGAACTCAAATTTCCAGTTATCTTTAGCAGGTATCAAATAGCACAGTAAGTAAGTATCTTGGAATCACTACTTCTGTTTTTAAAATTTAGTTTTGTTTGGAAATTTGACTACTTGTTGATGAACATTCTGACATAAGCGTCTACAAATCTCAGTTACAGAAAAGACAGAAAAACAACTATTCTGAGTATCATTCAAGCTTACAGCTTGTGTGGGAAGGCAAATTCCTTGAGAGACTTAATCATGTAGTTCCCTGAACTTTTCTGGAAATTGTCTCATTATTGGAAGTTTCTTTTTGTGTGAATATTTAATTTGGAGCAGGGACCTTTGAAAATTTAAATTTTATAGTTCATAACCACAGAAACATGGATATTTTTCCTCTAGGCTAAATTCAAGTGTTGTTAGCTCGTATCACCCCACTGCAGTGAACTGGAATAAGGTCGCAGCTGGAATTTGACCATGTGGCTGAAACGTGCTTTGCTTGTTGGCAGTGTCTTCTCATTCTCCAGCTCATATTGCTGTGCACAATGCCTTCTGTGAAATAAAGCCCTGGAATTACAGTGGAAGTTTGTTCTGGACAACTGGATTAAAGCAGGGCTTTTGCAGCCACAAAGGAAGATATGGAGGTACAATGCAACTTCAGTAAGTTTTTACTGGTGTCACTTTTAACATTCAGCTGGGTTGTGCAGTAGGGAGAATTGTGTGGTTGCACATACGGTGTCTTCTTCAAAGGGTAGTTCAGGGCCTTGGCATCCCTGCTGTAATTGTCACTTTTAAAGGCTGACAGGTCACTTTAGTCCTTAGAGGGGTGACCACATTAATGAAAATAGTGAAAATGGAACACATGACAGAAACAACTGCTTGTTTTTTGGACCGGTGGGAAAACTGGGAGTGCTTTTAAATCCCTGTGGAGAATGAGAGATGCCTCAGAACATGTCCTGAAACTTGGTTGTTTCAAAGGAGTGCCTGGTAGGGGGACTTGGAAAGCTATTGTGGAGCAGTTGCTGCCGGAAATGAAAATTAAAGGGAAAAAAACCTCCTTTGCAACTTGAAGATGAAAACTTCAGAGAAACTGGGCTTCAAGTAGAGAGCACAGAAGTTTCTGAGAGAATTATAAATCACCCCATGACCTTGAAGAAAGCTACTGTGTTTTTGTGAGGGTACATTTGGCTCCCTTGTAGTGAAAACCGCACAAATTGCCACGGTCATGGTTGTTTTTACACTGGCCCTCTTTGCAGCTACTTCCATCTGAAATTTTTAAGAACATCTTTTATTGTCTTAGAATTGTAACCATTGGGCAGGTGAGCATGGCTAGGTGTCCCTTTCTTTCCCAAAACCTGATTTCTGTGAAGGTTTTGTGCAGGAATGACCTGTCAGTTCAACTGAAACACAGATGTCAAGGTAGAAGGTTCTTCAGATGTTTTCCTGCAGAAATAGCTATTATTTTATGCTTTTTATGTTATCTTGATTTTGTTGTAAATTTTGATTTTGTTGTTTTAAAAGTCTGCTCTGTGATAGTTGTACGGCACCCTTACACACACTTCCTTTGTACAGAGGCATTTCCTCTCAACTCTTTTGTTTCATGTGTCAGTATTACTTATCAGATGACTTTTTTTGTCTTACCGTTTTTTGAATGTTCTCTCTGCTGCCTGTGTTATGAACAGGTTAGGATTGTTAACATTATACATACCTATATGTCTAGGG
Source organism: Callaeas wilsoni (assembly GCA_013398955.1). Taxonomy (NCBI): domain Eukaryota; kingdom Metazoa; phylum Chordata; class Aves; order Passeriformes; family Callaeidae; genus Callaeas; species Callaeas wilsoni. The sequence continues at coordinate 81,072 of VWPU01005959.1, forward strand.
AAAATAATGGAAGAAAGAAATAAAAAACCCTTCAGTTCTGTTTATTCCCCATCTCTTTTTTTCGCTTGCTTTCTCTGCAACTAGAATTTCAGTATCATAATTTAATTGAAGTAATTCAGTCACTTTAGGCATATGTGTCCTTTGGACTGAAGGCATAAAAGCTCAGAGACTTAGACTGTCCATCATAAGGTTTTATTACTTCCCCAACCATCTGGTTGATGTGAAAAAGTATTTTCTGTCACCTGAATTTTTTTAAGCCTTCATTTCTGGGTCCATGCCCCTACGGACTTTTGCAATCAGAGGCTAATACTCTCCACCTTCACAGATTTCTGTGCAGTTGCAAAGATACAAAGAGATAGAAACAGTGCCAGAATAGATGAGCCTTTCTCAAATCCACTGGCTAAGTTATAGGCAATCGTGAATATTTCTTCAGATTTAAGATACTGATCCTTGGGGTTTTTTTTTATGAGAGGGAACCTCCCCCCTCCAGCAATTCAGAAATATTTCAGAAGAATTGGCTATTGTGGAATTGAGTATTTTACATTGCTAAATCTTTGCTCCTCAGCTTGTTGTTATTCTTGAAGCTACATTAATGTCATTTAGTCTTTATTTGATCCTAGAGTGGTACTTCTAAATAAAAGACTTGATCTGTCATCTTCCATGCCCTCAGACTGATGTGTCCCCTGTCACTTTCTAACCAAGAAAAAAGTTTCCTCTGTAAATGTTTGCCAGCTGCCAGTTCAGGGCAACATTCCAAGTGGCAAACATGTCGACCGGAAGTGTGGTTCTTCCCACATGCTGCTCCCCATGCCAGTCCAAAAAGAGCATTTGGCTTGGACATTCTTGGCAGAATTGCTTCCAAAAGCTTGTTGTCCATCTGTTCTTACAGCTAAGTGCTGTCCAAGGAGCCAGTAACACATAGTTGTAGGAGACTTGAGTGTTAATCATTCATGAGAGCAGCTGGAGTGAAAGTCAATACAGAACACAGGTCTGAGTTGGACTGCTCTGAATTTTCAGACAAGTCAGAAGCTTTGCTTCCAGAGTGCACTATGACAGAAGTGGAATCTATCACTTAAAGCATAATGAGGAGCACTTAAAAGTTGTTGTGATAAAACCCATTTAATATCTAAACCACAGAGTTAGAAACAGGGCAGTAAAGACGCAAGTTGAATTCAGATATTGCAACTTGGCCTGTTGACCTTTAGAATGCTACCTACCAAAGCATAGTTGCCTTATTTCACCAGTTTCATGGACATGCTCACTTGCTCTGTTCATCCAAAATGGCTTACATATAATGTCATGCTAATCATTTACTTAATAGTGGTTCATACATTCCTGTGATCTGTGACCAAAATGAGTGTTACTGAGCAGGTATTTTAGTTGTTGCATTCAACAGTCACTTGCGTTCTTGGTAGACTCTTTAATTTTAAAATCTGTGCCTTCTCACAGCAAAAGCTCTGTGGGCAGAAGTTTCAGACTTTTTTGCGTCTCTGACTAGTGCCTGTTCTCTGATTGCTGGGTTCAATCTGTAGCTGAGCTATTGCATTACTGGACCTCCAGATCTGAATGTTACACATCCGCTTCATTTATCATTAACTGGAGTGGACCCGAGTTGGCTGTTGTTCTTCTCATGTGACATAATTCGCATGTCTGCGACACTGAGGTCAGTTGTCACCTATGTGCTAACTTGATCCGATAAAACCATTAAATGCAGAATTGGACACAGGTCATGATTATCAAATTTTGCTTTTAGTGCAAATTCTGAATGTAGTGTTTTCGATTTTTGGCAGAGAATGAGAAAAAGGTTAGGGAGTGTTGTATGCAGTAACTCAAGGTCCCAAAACTTTGCTACATGTTTCAAGTTGCCTGCACTACAAGTTTTGAGTTGCATACATCTTCCTTGTTAAATGTATTTTTCTGCCTAAAAGTTGAATATACGCTTTGTACGCTTGGAGAATTAATACATGGGAAACGTGTCTTCTGATGTGAGACCTTGGGATGAAAACCAGAGAGATTTTAGCAGAGCTGTTGAGACGACTCAGCTGAGTTATAACAGTAATGTCTCCTTTCAAAATCTGGAATCAATAAACACTTCAGATGTGCTTTTCAAATGCAGTGGAATCAGTCCCTTGGACAGACATTGTACGAAAAAACTTTTGGAATTAACTTTGGATATCAACTGTGTGTTCTTGTGAAAATACTGAGATGTAATATACAAACTGGAGCTAAGAATGCAATGTTTTACCTCTTCCTTTCTAAAGCCTTCATTTTGTGCAGACTGATGTTACAGTGTTTCAAAAAAACCAGATAGGAAAATTGCTTGATTTACTTGGGGTTTTTGGCTTCAACTCCAGGACAATGAATGGAAAATCAGTGCAAATATATCTTTCTAGGATCTCTGTTATTCAGAGTGTTAGAAGTCAGTTCATTCTTCCATACAAACAGTTTGATATGTCGCTGACATGCTGACAGTGCGGAGTAGTTGTGTTTTGGATTTTTTTGCGTTTGGTGGTCTGGTTTTGGGGGGGTTTGATTTTTTTGGTTGGGTTTGCTTTTTTTTTTTAAGCCATGAAATCTTGCAGCTGTATAGGGCAGCCATGCTTACTCCACTTCTCAGTGGCAGGTAAGGGACATTGTGTCCATCTGCAGCCACAGTGTTGCAGGTCTACAATCATCTTAACTGAAACCAGCTCTGAGTGACTGAGATTGTTGAGTACGTGAAGTTTTTTGCAGTATTTAAGTAGCTTAGTTGACATCAAAGGCAAACAATGCTTTCTCTTTAGCAAATTTCCGCGGGGTGACCTTATTTAAATTTCCTCGAGGTGACTTAAGTTTCCTCACAGAAAGATTATGGACGTCTGGGCTGGTGTGTGGAAGAAGCCTACAGGAAGTAACTTCAAGGTGAACCATAGTGAAGCAGGAGATTTGAAATGGAAGCAGCTCCAGCATGGGGGTGATTGGAAAGGACATTACTTGTGTACACAACTAGGGGTCTGACTTGGTTCAAGACCGTATCAGTGCACAAGTATGATGGAGATTTGCTTGCTCCTTACCCTGTTGAATAAATATAAAATATTTATATAAAAACCCCTTGATCTAAGACCACCGCATATCTAGAAGTACGGGAAGCATGCTGAAAAGGATTATTTCATGTTCGCCAACCTTACTCAGGTCCTGTCTCATTCCAGAAGCATGTGCTTGGAAAGCTCAGTCTGTCAAGAGAAGGCAGCTCTCCTCCATTTACTGGGAGGGTGGAGTGAGAAGGACGTTGAGGTTCTTATATTTTCGATTTCAATTGAGTATTAAAAGTATGTATTTCTTAGGTATGTGTTTTCCAGCATTGCGTCTCCTTCTTTCCCCACTTAAATAGCCCTTCCTGACAGTGTTCTCTCCTAGGACACAGTAAGTGCTGTTCATCCTATCTGTGAACTCCGCAAAGCATCATTTTTGTTCTTTAAGGGACTTGAAGGGAAGTAATTAAAATGACAGGAAGTGCTTGGGATTGAAAGATTTATGTCTATGAGCAGATCTTACGAAATTCAAAGCACATTTGAATCAGAAAGAGTTGATTTGGTAGCTGCATAGTTAAAGTAGTTCTGTTTCTTTCTGAAATGTTAACTTAATGTCCTCCAAGGCAAATCAGGCAGAAAGGGAACTGCCTTATGCATTTCTGGTATAGTGAACAGCAGTAATGTGTACAGTCTGTAAACATACTAAATTCTCAGTCACTGAGGAACACTAATAAGTAGTAGTGATTAAAGCTGACTTTTGAATTCCCCCTCCCACAGTCACGTCAAAAGGCATGTACCTCCTTCAAGAAGTAAATGCAGGAGGCAGGCACTCAGCTTCTTCATCTGTTTGATATCTTCACTCACTTGCATAAATGGCTGTTATTTGGAGAGGGAAATGTATTGAAAGTAGTTTAGAAATTATGATTAATGTTGAAATTCTGTATATGAGGTTTGATACCAAGTCATGGTACTGGGAACATGAGCTTCAAGCATACAAGAAAATCAACAAGTAGTGCCTTGGCCTTTACTTCCCCCAGAAATGATTTATTGGATGTTCTCCATGTTTTCTAGTGTTCTGAAGTTGTGTCTTTTCCCAAGTGCTGATGGGGTTTTCACCTTGGGGTGTACCTTGGACTGTATCTATGCAATAGACTTCCTCCTCTTAGAAACTTCTTGCCTTGACTGTGTTGAAAATGCGGAGTGTGCTCATATGTTGGAGTGTGGAGAGCACCTAGCTAAGGTCATGATGAGCTCTGTAAGAAGGCCATGTGTGCTTGCATGTCTAAAGTAACAGCATATATGCACATACGTGTATATGCATAGAGTTGTCCCAGAATCACTTCCCACCACACCTCAATGTAGTTGCATTTTGTTTGGTAACCAGGTTTCATTCTCAGGAAGTCTAGGACTGGTGCTGTTTGTTTGTTTGGAGATTCTCTGTAATGCAGATTGGCCTGGTCCATCAAAGGTTTGTTGGTATGCTAACAGAAAGGAATTTAAATTTGTTTTGTATCATTCTGGTTTGAGTTCAAAATACTTGCTCACTCCTTAAATCATAAATTTATATGCTAACATGAACTTGGAATATTTAGTATATTTGTGATTCAGTGCGTTTCCGTGCTGGGATAGTTAATGTGTTGCCTAAATTAAGTGTTTAAAAACTTGGTGTGAAGATATGGGAATTTTACAAACCGCTACTCTTTAAAAGGAATCTCTTCAGTCTACTGAAGTAATGAGGTTAATATAAAAATGGAAAATCCAAGTTTTATGTCTGTTGAAGCTGAGTTTTCCGCACTTTGTATCTGGGCTCTCTGAACTATTACTATACTAACCCTTTGGATGCAAACATAGAGCAGCCCAGCTTTCGATGAGTATGTTTGAAAAGTTGGCAAACTTTCTGTTAGTCATGCCAAAGAAGTAAATTGTATGTTTTGTCTGCTGCAATGTGAGTGGGCCCTAGTTCTGTTGTGAACAGATTTAGCTGGCAAACTTTAACTGCAGACAGCTTGAGCATTACACCACCGGAATGGCAGGTGCCCTATCTTGGTAACATGTTCTGAAGAAATTGTACCAACAGGAAAAACCTGGTGCTGTTTTGTTGTGTGGTTGGTTTTTTTTCTTCTCTCTGTCTTTTACCTGCCCACTGAAAGATAACTTTTATTATTTTATTGCCTCTTCAGCTCATGCACCAACCTTGGATGTGAAATCTCAACTGCTAACAGCCATATCACCAGTGACTTTATTTGCAGGTATTTAGGCATAAGTGGATGATGAATTGCATGTCATCATTCAAGGTGGAAGTGTTCACATTACAGACAATCTCATGGGGGATTGGGAACGTGAACTGTTAAATTCTGGACTGATACGCCTTTTGGGATAAGTAGTTTGAAGGGAAATGTGAACCCACTGTAGAATATTGAGGAGAAAGGTTTGAGGCCTGAGTGATTGATGACTTAAAAACAAAGAAAAAGTGCAAATTCCCATATTGTTGTTTTTACGGTAGTTGCTTATGACAGCTGAATTCATACTTTTTCATAAAGGTCATGCAAAATGTACTATTTTTTATTTATATTGCTGTAGGAGGGCAGAAACGCAACAAGTGCCACTGAACCAGTGAATCTTTGTATTAGACTGCTGAATAACTGATTCTGTAATGTTTAGCACCATAAATGGATGAGAAATCTGATTAATTTTGATCTGAATGCAAGCACAGATATGGATATTCAGAGTGTACAGCACCACAGCATGGGAAGAAAATAGTCCCCTTGCTGAGGAATTTCAGATATTTGAGGTTGTGTTCACTGCTCAGGCGTTGGTATCCAGCAGAGCACTGCAGATGTTCTAAGGCAAGCTACACTTGCTGTTCTTATGAAAGCTAGGCTTAGCATCTTGTTTACATTTGTTAAACTGCTTACAGACGGTCTGTTTGGAAATAAAGGATAACATTAACATAGATTCCAAATTGTAAAAAGTTAGAAACTACAGTTAGTGTGAATGGCACCTTGGTGAGGAAAGTGCCATGTATTCATTTTTGAGGACCTGTTGTTTCACATCTTTACCTGTCATTTTAAATTACTATACATTGTATTATACAGTTGTAAATTATGTGTTTAACTCTACTTTTAAAAGACTATACTCTAAGCTCAAATCTATAGCCAGAGATTTTAGAATAAAGGAGGAACCATTGATGATGGCTGTAGTTAACTCCTCGCAGATATTGCAAGTCTGGCATAGGTAACAGTGGTTGATACTTGTCATTGCGTGGCCACCTCCTGTAGTGGTGTTGGGGGGGTGAGGGTCACTCATGTCATGACAGCAGAATAGGTGGGTTTGAGAATAGGTGGGTTTGACATGTGGCACCTCTCAGTGCATGGGTTCTGAAGAGGGCAGGAAGGCCTGGCTGCCCTACGCTTCACATCATTCCTATGCAGTCAAGTCAAACTTACTGAGGAGAGGCTTTACCATTTGATGCCAAGACAGCTGTTCTGGGCAAACATGTTTTAAAGAATGTACCAAGAGTGACTGAATGTGAATATTTCCTGTAGCTTTTTCTGTAGTAGTAGCCATAATAAAAATCATAGTAATGAAAAGATTGAAAGTTACCCATTAACTTTATCTGTAATAGGAGTACAACTTACTTGAAACAAGATTGTCTTCCTCCTAGACAACAAAATTGGAACTTTTTTTTAAAATTTACTTAAATGGGAAGCTGGAGTTCCAAATAAAGTTTAAATAATAACTGCTCCTTTATGAAAAACTATTGATTGCTCTTGAAGAGCCCTGAACAGCAGGCAAGTAATATTTGCTTGACAAAAAACATCTGAAAACAGATGAATATTCATCACAGAAAGTTGGGTCAGCAGCATAATGTAAGAGATGAAATTTACATCGTTTTGAAAATTAATTGGAGTATAGTTAGTTGACTTTAAATGATCACAACAGATTGTTTTTTCCTGCTATATACTTCTTTCTTGAGAAGAAATTAATGCTATACTTTGCTCTTGTGTTGCAGAATTTACTTGTTCTGCCTTGTCAGACTTCCTCAAAACTATTGTCCCAGATGTGCAGGTTGTTGTAAGGATTGATAAACAGAAGCTGAAAAACAGTAGTTAAGATCATATAAGAGTGAAGCAATAATAGGTCCTGAGGGGCTGAAAGCTGAGTTTTGGCAGACCAGTGCAGGGATGAGCTACCACCATCTGTGAGTTTCCCAGAAAGTCTGGCTTGAACCACCACTTTCAAAAACTTCACAATTTTTAACGAATAACATTTTGTTCCAAGTAGGGAAGAATTGCACTTGAGAGTATAGTTTCATATGGGGGGTAGTCAAATTTGTCTAAATGCTGAAAACCTTCTACTAGGTGAATTGTGATCATTTATGAAGTAGTCTTGAAGCAAGTAACAGAGACAGGTAAGGAGGAACTAGAATTTAAAGAAGTCACACACGGAATTAGTACTAGCTTGAAACAGCCATTCAATATCTTAATTATATGCAAGGAAGATAGTTTGGAACTTCATCATAGAACTAAGCTCCCCAATGTTCCAGATGTCCTAAACTAAACTTCCTAATGTCCCAAAGTAACTATTCCCATGTCAGTAGCTTTAAAACATTAAGCTAATAGCAGATTCATTTAGCAGAGGTGATACAGTAAAGGGGTGGTGAATGCCAACAGAATTAAAACATACCCTGTGTAATGGACCACAGATTTGGATTTGGTTGTGGTGAAAAAAACCCCAAACCCACACAATCAAAGAAGCACAAACAAAAAGAACAGCCCATAAAACACAGCATAGGAAAAATACGCATCATAAACCCAAAGGAAATACATGGGCAAAAATATCATCCACATTCAGAAGATGTAGTATGAGATGATGCTGGAATTTATGTTTTCTCTCAGTGAACCTGAAATCCAAATGCTGCTGAATTAAACTGTTATCACCAAGAATTTAGAGAATGCAGAATACCTAGGAAATATCTATAAAGGCAAAACTGTAATTTACTTGTAATTCATAGTGTAGGAATCTGCAGTAGAATTGAGAAAGTACATTCTACTTCAGTGCATTTCTTTATTCAGTTTTCTTGTTCTGTAAATAACATCACTAGCATTTGAACCAAAAGCATTTCATAGAAATGTAGCTGCAGCCAAGGAAAAAGAAGGGGAGGGGGGAGCCAGGGGGCTACTGCTAAGAAATACTCCAAATATTCAGAAAGCACCTGGAATTAGGTGCTTTATGCACTCATTGCTCCCACCCTCCAATAGATTGTAAACAAATCCCTGGTTCAGGGCAGCTGCTTTGCTGACTGGGCTTTTGGGCATTCTAGTTCCATCTCTGACTACATTCCAGGAAGTGAGGACAATAGAATAAACAAACAGTGATTAATAGTTTTTTTAGGGTCTCTTTATCTCCCTGTTGATAAGTAAAAAGATATATGGCTGCTTCAGCACTAATTAACCCACTTGAAAAATGAATGTTGTTTCCACAGTCACATTTGTTCTAGCTGGTCTTAAGATATATTGTAGTACAAGCAACTTTTGTTTTCCTCAGACTCCACAAGATATATTCATATTTATACTCTTAAGTATTCTGATGACTTAAAATCTACTATTTAAAATTAAGCTGTCATTTTGAAACGTGGTATTCTATTCACTAAGCTAGTCTGGTAGTACGTGCAAGTGAATTGTGTTGTTTCTTCCCTTGATGTAAAATGTTAAGACAGCAGTTGCTTTACCGCCTTCCTTCCTAGTCTCATTAACATTTAAGTAAGTAAATAGACTCTCTTGATAAACTACAGAAAAATAAATTTCTAGTTACCTATGTTAGGTGTACAGCTTGAAAAAAACCAAACTATTGGGGGTTTTTTTGTTTGCTTGATTTTTTTTGTCTTTTTGGTTTTGTTGTTCTGGTTTTTTTTAACAATGATTATGTTTTGGAACTGCATTTGAAAAGGGCAAATTTCAAAGCAGTTTCACAACTATTTGTTACCATCATGATGGTAACAACAAGTATTGAATTGGAAAATTTATCAGGGGACCTTTGTGCAGTGCAGCTAGAAAGAAGGAGTATTGGGATGGTTGGTCACTTCATTCTCTGCTACATCTGGTTTTGTTCTTTTTTGGGATGATCACTTCATTCTCTGCTACATCTGGTTTTGTTGTTTTCTAGATGTGATATGTTCTACAGGCATTCAGTTTTTGATACAAGTCCAGAAAGTGTCAGCCTTCATTGATGGTGGTTCTGAGTCAAGGTGAAGATGCTTCCAGCTGGTACTTTGTGCTTACAAACAGCTGGGGACTTGAAAGGGCTTCTGGTGTCTTTGTTAACAAAGGACTGAAAACGAGGACAGGTAGCAGTTGCAAGTGACTGAACTACTGCACAACACCACTTGATACAAATTTTAGGACTTCAGAATATATGCAAGTATGGAGAAGGACATGGTGAAGTCCAGGAAGAAGGGTGACTGATGAGTTTATAGGCTGTACTGAACAGGAATTTGGCATGTTACTGTAATACAGATACTTGTCCTGCAGATCAATCCCTTATGCACTGATACAGCCACCTAATGGAATGCATCAGATACGCAGATGTTCTGCATGCTGAACTTGCTTTTATCCTGACCTTATATTTTAGTGGGAAGCCCATGAGGTGCAGGCTGCTGGCATACCTTCAATTAGACGTAATTGTATATTATTCGTGCATTACTGGAGACTTGGCAGGCATTGAAAAATTGGATGAGTGTGATCAAGGATCTAAATTCCGAAGTAGGAAACTACTGCATTGCCAATTTTAATGCAGATGATCCATTGGGTGCTGAAATAATTGTCTTAAGTATGCTGCATTTACTCTGACCTGCATTAAATCTGTTAACCTGCAGTTAATAGTTGTGTTGGCATAGAGTTGATGGTGCTTAAAAGTCCACTGAAAGCAAAAAATCGCTTTTCTAACCAACCAAGACAATAAAAACATTCAATGATGAATTTGTTTTATCAGAAGTGTTTTTGCCAACTTTGGTTGGTTAAAAATTGCAAGAATTCTTTTGCTGCTGTGGGCTTTTTTCAGCTAAAAGGCATTCCCTGCTATGTAGCTGTATGAAAGTGTAACTTTATTCTTCAACATCCTGGTCTTTCTAACTTGATGCATAAACTGGTTTCAAATTTGGATAGCTGCTTTGGATCAGAACTTCATTTGAATTTTTAGGTTGTCCAGGAGACACAGAAGTGGGATGAGAGGCTTCCATAACTGTACACATGGAACAGAAGCCTTTGCTAGCAGCAAGACCTAGGCCTGGGTAATACTGTGCCTAGAGCTTTTCCGAGATACTAGGAGAGAAGCTGGTATTTATTTCAGAGCACTGTGGGAGTCCAGAATTGCTAAATGGCTTGTGTGCAAACTGATTTGCCCATCCTCATGATTATTAAACCACTATGATACATTAGCTTTTGTTTAGAGCAAAAACTGACAAATAATCCTAAGAAACCTACGGGGGAAAAAAGAAAACAAAGTCTAATAAACAGATCCTGAAAATATCCAATCAAGAAAACCCACCTCCTCAAAACAGCCAAAGCCTTGAAACAGAATTTGTCATATTTTAAAAACAAAATGCTGTTTTTACCTTTTTTTTGCAATCATACTTTCAGAAGGGAGATTGCCCAGAGAGGCTTGAGCTGTGGTGCTTTAGGCTGTTATTCCACACAGGGACAGTAAACCACAGAGAAGCACAATTACTGCAAAATAAATGGTTTTGAGAGGTCAGTGTAATTGTTTAATTTATGTTAACACCCAGACTTGTGCTACAAGTGTTTTCATAATTGACTAGGCAATTTCAAAGTGTTTACCTGTAAAAACTCATTAGTTCATTTATTATGAGCTCTTATGTATGAGTAATTTAGAAGCCTGGACTGGATTTTATTTTCTTGAACACAACGACATTTTGGCAATGCAAATTATGACTCCTGAAGGGAAAATGAAACCTACAACTTCCTGAGTTGTTTTCTTTCCAGTGTGTTGACAGAGAAGGTACGTGAAAAAGAGAAATTAATGGGCTGGGGATAAGAAAGTAACTTGTTTGTATTTTGTGTTGCAGACTTGGTTACTGGAAGCCTTCCATGTGATCAAACAGTACTTTCAGACAAACTTATTTTCTATTAAAGGAAGTTTAATTTTAAGGTAAGGTCCTGTTTAATTGTCTTTGTTATGTATATAATGGCATAAAACCTACAGTAATTTAAAAGCTTGTACATATTAGTATAAGTTTTCTTTAGAGAGTATGTGAAATATATACTTCTGTGGCTGTGTTTATGAAGAGAGAAATTGAGCTGAAAAATAAATGCGATATATGAATTTTGAAGTGCCAAGTAAATACTGTAATTAACAGCCTGAAGATTAACCTGACCATGACAGACATTGACTGTTTTGAAAGAGTTGCCAGGGAGACTGGAAAATATGATCATGTAATAAGTGATTACTCTAAGCCTTAGGAAAAAGGGCCATGCCTTTCATTGGTATGAAACAAACAGCTGAGAAGATGACTTAACTCTTTCGTCTGAATACGTGTAAGAAGTGGCAAAAAGAACAAAGAAAAATCATTACTAGAATAATTTCACAGATACATTACCATTTCTGTACTGTAATGCTCTCAGAAGAGAGTGTCACAAAATGGTAAAATTGGCATTGGGCAAAATGTTGATAAATCTCACCCTATGTTCTTAATCTGTTGGGGTTACTTTGACCTTGTCCACATTACTGTTCTAAATGTGTCTCTGACTTTGCTCACCTGGAAAGAGTGCCTGAAATACTGAAAGGTTGCTAATGGAATTTTGTCCTGCAATTCTCCATGTTTAAAAAATGTCTTCAGTGAACTTTCAAAGTAGCCTGTAATTAAAGCAACATGTCCGTTTGTATCAAATATGCCTTAGGAAAAGTTTCAATTAAGGTGTTTCACGTACATCTTGAAATAGGCTTTGCTAAGAACAATAACAAAATACATGAATTTAGCTTCAACCACTTGAAGTCTACCAAGCCAACTTTGAGCTTTGTTGGTAAGATGTGCTCTTTCTGAGCACATTTGGTGTAGGAGGAGGTTTAACTTCAGATTAGCACACAGTTGGCAGTGTGCTAGACTAAGTATAATCTAGTTGAGATGTAATGTTTACACACACTTTTACATCCTGATAAAAGTTCAGCCATGTTTCATGATTTCTTTGTTTCTCTGTCTCTGCTGTAGAAGTAGTGAATGTTTTGGGGTTCAATCCTGTTCCCTTCAGAAATCTAGGTTTTTCTCAAACTTAACCCTGTTCATAAATTTTTATAAGGGTTACACCAGCTTCTGATTTCTATCCTTCCTTATCCAGTAGTTGTGAGCTCTTACCTTAGGGATATGGAGTACTCTTAAAGCTGGAGCTCAGTCTCTGTGTTGTCCTGTTTTGTGGCTGTGACAAAGATGTTGATTTTATGGGTGCAAGCACACTGTTCTTGCTCAGCTTTTCTGTTTTCATTAGTGTTGCTGATTCCGCTAGTAACTGAGCTTTCTGCAGTCTATAGCTATAGGTATTTTTCCTTTCCTCGGCTGCTCTTTTTTTTTCCTCTTTTATCCCTCTTTTAGTTGTTCAAAGCTCTTTTGACTAGCCATTCCCTGTTTGTTTCTTCTTTTGGAAGAAGTGTTCTTTTTTAATAAAAGATAATTTAGTAATCAAAAAGCAGAGTCTGACATTTCTGCCAGAACCTGAGGTTCAAAAAAATGTTTAGAACTGGCACTCAGCCTTTGAGATGATGTGAAATGGTTAAGTTTTGAGACACCTTGTTGTTCCTTCCCTTCCCTCTCTGTTCAGGTGTTGGCATCAGAAAATGAAGGGAGCATGCACTAAGCTCATTCAGCCTTGCTTGCAGTAGCATCAGCCAAAGCATTAGTATTCTAAAAATTATAAATTATGACTGGTGTAATGTGTGTGTGGTAAATCCCAAGTAGGTGGTGGAAGTTGGAAGAGCAAGAAAAAGGTTTTTTTAGTAGGTATTTAAACTCATTGGAAGGAGGTTGCATGATCTGCTGTTTTTCTCTTTGGCATGGCACCATCTGAGCTGTAGACTATGTGTAAACTGTTGCCTGTAGTTTTCCAGCATTGCCAGGATATGATGACAGTTCCATATGACCACCTTTCTCGTGAGGGATGTATGTTGGATTACGATTGCTGTCTTCACTGACATGCAGGTTTTTTATTTTTACTATTTTTCTATAAACCCTTTTATATGTCCATGACATGAAACTTGATAAAGAATGATAATTTATTTTAAAATTGTGTTAATCTCATGTTGGTACCTATTTGTGATTGCTTGTGAGAAGAAATTGTCTGGATAGTACTACAGTAGATAGGATAGAGACCTGAGTATTTAAGGGGTAGAAACATAACTGAATTAATTCTAATTTAGATTTAAGTAGTGCTTGGCTTTGTTTTGAATTCTCCAATAGGTATTATTTGGCAAAAAGTGTGCTAAAGTAGTGAACTTACATGATGCTGATGGGGAAAAAACCCCACCCTGTTAAGCTGTTTGAGTTTATGTAGGTTATTCCTCTTATTTCTTTTGTGTACTTAGGTTTTTTTAAAACTGGTTTAGTCTGATTGCTGTAGGAGAATGAGAGTAATAGTTCAAGTTTCAAAAACCACTTCACATTCACAGACATTCTTACTGATCTTAGGCAGTGTCCAGTGTCTTGACTTCTAACATGCTGCATTTTGTTTCAAGAATCGTGCTCAGCTGCCTGTGGAGTAGTTCCAATGCATATAACCATATAAAGCAGAGGTTGAAGAAATGCCAGTAAGTGAATTGTTCTGGTGGACTTGATTCACCATCTGATCCTGGACAGTCTCCCTCTTCATGGAACTTCTGACAAGCAATATTGAAAGATTCAGAGAGGAATTGCATATAATAGTTTACATGGTTCACTTGATGGCTTTTCAAGATTGTTACTGCAAGTGTCTCTTTGGCCAATCATTTCCTGTGAGTTGTCATGTACCTTTTTTGCTAAAAAACTCCATGCTGTGATTCGTGTCTGAGGCCTGCTCAGTATCATTTTGTGTAGAAAAAAAGTTGAATTTGGTTGAATTAGTAAGACCACTGTTCTTGTCCAATTGTTTTTACAAGGAAAACTTTGTGTTCAGTTTCAACACTGATAACACTCTGCATAAGTGACACTAAAACTGTATCTTCAAGTCTGGAAAATATCTGTGGGAAACACTTAGAGTTTTTTTTTCATTTTGACTCCAGGCCCATAACCATGTGTTCTGTGGTTCATATTAGGATTCCAACAGGGAATCATTTTGCTTGCAACAAATTCTGTCAAAAGTACTGCTGCCAGTTTGATTGTTAGGTTGATGTTGACTCTTCCAGTTTTAACCTCTGGGCTTTTTTTGTCTTAGCCTAGTTTGGGCTTAGTGTCAGCTGGGTAATTTTACTCATGTTTCTTTGTTCTATGCTTCATTCTATTTCAAAGAGAGATGTCCATGATGGCAGCAGAGTTCTGTTTACACAACTGGAAATGACTGGCCAAAATGTCTGTTGTTGAAAAAACTACAGTAATAATGTTAGTCACAGTAAGAGGTGCCTAAGCAAAGAAATGATTCTATAAAATATTATCTGTACAGATCAGAGAATCAAATATCTTAAGTATTAGAAATATTAATAATCCTTTTAGAGTTAATTATACCAAAAGGCTTCTTTATATGCTTTCTAACACAGTCTGATTGTTAATTGTGATTTTCTTTAATCCTGTATTAGAATGTAGTAGCTTCTTAAATGACCATATTTTTACCTCAGAGTAAACGTTTTGTGTACCACACATACCTAACTATTCTTCAGTTCTGACTTTTCTCAGTGGTCTATCAGCAGAATATGTTTTCCTTTACCGCTTGACTAGTATTTTATTATTGTAACTGTAGTACGTTTCTGACCTGTATAAATAGCATGTAGTGGTGGGGTTTAATAAGAAGACCAGAATCATTGGTATGTAATGCTGTTTTATATTTATACATAGTGTATTATGGAAGTCAGCTTTTAGGCTGCATGCTGAGCATTTGGAATGGTGGGGGTTTCTACTGTTATGACAAGTTCTGGATTTATATTCTGTTGGGAAAGACAGATGGTATTCACTATTCCCTTAGCTGCCTTTTTATTTGATATGTGTCTTGGGGTGATTCTATGACAATACTGTATTCCCCATCACCTGCTTGATCTCTCGTGTACCTTTGAATTGCAAAGAGGGGGAGAGAGAAGCTGAGAGAGCTCCTCAAAGTGACTAGCTTGACCTTGCATCTAGAATGTTTAACGTTTTTCTGCCAGTTAGAAGGGCAAACGGAAGAGTTTTGCTCTCTAGCTTCTTCGGCTTTCAGCAGAGAAGGGACTGTGATCTGCCTCAGTGGCTTTTGTTCCTTTTTGGACTGTTTTTGGCTTGCTTTTCATCCAAGGCCAGCTCCCATCTCCGGGACCTGCTTGGCGGGACCCTCCAAGGGGGATCGTCAGACCCTGCTGGGCCTGGCCCAGTGAAGGACTGCAGGTTTTACCTACAGAAAGAGCTCTAAAATCCACCAGCCTCCTTTAGGGGATGGAAAGGGGGTTTCAATATCCTTATTTGCCCCGTGACAGCAGGGGACTCTGTTTGTTAAATAAATAGTTTTTTTCACTTTCATTTGAGAAATTATTTTCCCAAACCTGCAGGGGAGGGTCTGCCAAGGCCTTCTTGCCTGGCAGGCAGGAGAGAGAGAGAGACACCCCTCTTGGGTTGTTTCCACCTGGGTTTGTGCTCAAACCGGCACAATATGTTAGTTTGATTGTTTAAATCACTGTCATAGAGCAAAAAACGCTATGGAAATGAGTATTTTCTATGACAGTGATTTTGCTAGAAGTTGTATATCTGACAAACTTACATCCTGAAGTTTTATTTATTTATTAAATTTATCCTAAATAAAAATGGTAGCTCAAGCTGCCATTTGGATTTGTCTTGAACTATGTGATTTTAAAGTGCACTTCAGTTTTCTTTGTATGGCTGTTTTCACATAGAAGGGATTTTAGTGTATTCTGTGTACTTGAACAGAGAAAAATTGGGTTAGCTTGCCTAAAGAGTATCTGTAGCTTTGACTGGGACTCACTTTGCCATGCTTTCCCTGATATAAATGGCAGTCAGTCTCTAAGCTGTCAACCTAAATTTTCACTAAATGAGTGAGCTCTTTACCAAGCCTCCTGCTTTTCAAATGGGCCTACAAGATATAACAGTTTTCCAAGTCAGAAATCCCTTTGCCTTCATCCTGAATTTGTGAAGATTCTAGATGATCAGATGGAGCTTGTTGTGGAGATCATGGTTTGGTTTCATCCTGAATTTGTGAAGATTCTAGATGATCAGACGGGGCTTGTTGTGGAGATCATGGTTTGGTTTCATCCTGAATTTGTGAAGATTCTAGATGATCAGATGGGGCTTGTTGTGGAGATCATGGTTTGGTTTCATCCTGAATTTGTGAAGATTCTAGATGATCAGATGGGGCTTGTTGTGGAGATCATGGTTTGGTTGCCAGCACGACTACCAGTTGTATGAATTTCTCTATGTTCTTCTGGGCTAACTTAAATAAGTGGAATGCTGACTTGCTAGACTACCATTGCATTCATTCAAATAACATTTTATAAATGTTTATTTTTTTCTGCCTCGCTTCCTATTCAAGTGATCTGTTTTAAATAATTGTATTAATTGATTTTTGGGACAAATGGATCAAAACCTACTGAGAGCAATTTCAGTGCCTGTTAAGTCCACCATTTCAGATGGAATCAATGAGTGCAGAGAACCATTCCATATAAACCCCATCACAGGACTGGCAAAAAATTACTGTATTTGAGCTTCACTAATTTTCTTCTGTGTAGCAAAGCTGTTTCTGAAGACTTATCAACCCCATCTAATTCTGGATTGTGGTACTGATCAAAATGATCAATGTGGATTTACTTTAGTAATTTCAGTAGCTAAGTGGATTTTATGTTATTAAATAGTTCAGCTTCTGTAATAAATAAAGAAGGTTGGTTATAAAGCCTTGTAAGAAACTCGAGCAGCCTATTAGTTACCTTCATGTTCCCTAAGGTAGATAATCAAGTAGATGTGTATGAAGTAACTATTGACTGCTGTTCTTCTTAAAGAAAATGATCAAAAAGTTCCTGGGCAGCATCAGATGATGTTCAGGAGGGTGGAAGGAAAGCAAAAGAAGAATCCATATATGATTTACCAGGACAGTTTATCTGGGACTTTGCAATACTGTTTCTCTGCCAAAACATGTCACTTAAAAAAAGAAGTAAAATAGAAAATGCAGAGTAATAGTTAGACCACAGCAGGTGAACCCAAGAGGTTATATCCTAGCTGTGTCATTAAACCGCTCAAGTAAGAACTCCAAGTTGTTTATTACATCTGACTTTGTGGTGCCTCCCAAGAATGGCAGGTAAAGCTCAGAAGTTTGAGTGGTGGCTTCAATTAATTCAATGAGGAGGGAAAAAAGCATTGAATTGACTGTGCTCAGAGGTTGTAGACCTAGATATAAAAGCTTTAAAATTGTCCTTCAAAACATTACAGTATTTAAGCAGTTGAAAATAGTGTGAATATACAGAACTGTGCTAGCCTGGATTTAACGGCCCACTTCATAGTTCAACCTATTACTATTCTTAGTGTGATTTAGAATCTGGATGAAATGTTTCAAATCATCACATCTGCTACTTTGGAAAATCAGTTTTCTATCAGCCAGACCTTTCCACAGAATAGGAATTATTTTTAATCTTCATTTATTTTTCTTATCCTGTAATTTGCCTTGGTACTAGAGATCAGAAAATATATTTGAAGCTGTATAAGCATATAAGAATGTATCGCACTGTAAGCAAGTTGCAATGCTTGAGATGGACCTAGATCAACCTTACAGGAGTTGAGTTTAAAAAAATAAAGCACCCCTCCAAAACCCAACAACAAATCCTTCAAAAAGAGGAAAGAAAGCCCCTCAACCAAACCCACACAAAAAAAAAAAAAGTCTTCTGTACATCAGATACCATTTTTGCAATAGTCTGTGCATATATTTACTACTGTCCTCCCGAGAACTCTGGGAAAGGAACCTAGCCAAAGGATGTGATTCTCTTCTGATTTCTACAGAAACTCATATTTCTGGTTTTGGTTTTCTCTTGCAATGTTCTTGCAAAATAGGAAAAATGGTCTGGAAGGCCTCTTCAAAGACATGTCATTGACTGCCATAGTGGAGGCTCTTGCTCCTGAGGCTTGTGATTTCTCTGTTACAACTAGCTCCAGTCAAGCTCTTTGCTTACCTTATCTAAAAGCTGTTTCATCTCTGTTTGGGACAGTGACATTCCTTCTGTAGTTCCTTGTAATTCATACTTCCTTTTGAAGACACATACAAGCAAGTTAGTTTGCAAATATGGCTTGACTTAAAAAGCAAGCTGAAGTTGAATTGCTAATAAGCTGACTGTCTGTGCCGGTTTGGACACAAATCCAGGAGGAAACAACCCGAGAGGGGCGTCTCACTCTCTCTCTCTCCTACCTTCCAGGCAAGCAGGCCCCGGCAGCACCTCCCCCACGGGTTCAGGAAAATAATTTCTCGAGCGAAAGTGAAAAAAATGTATTTATTTAACAAACAGAGTCTCCCGC
This sequence comes from Callaeas wilsoni, assembly GCA_013398955.1. Taxonomy (NCBI): domain Eukaryota; kingdom Metazoa; phylum Chordata; class Aves; order Passeriformes; family Callaeidae; genus Callaeas; species Callaeas wilsoni. Next base: position 99,747 of record VWPU01005959.1, read on the forward strand.
TGTCAGGGGGCAAAAAGAAAAAGAATATTGAAACCCCCTCCCCTGTCCCCTAAAAGAGGACTATGGATTTTAGAGTTCTTCCTGTAGGTAAAACCTGCAGTCCTATGTTGGGCCGGGCTGGCCAGGCAGGGTCTGACGATCCCACTTGGAGGGTCCCCCTGAGCAGGTCCCGGAGATGGGAGCTGGTCTGGGATGAAAAGCAAGCTAAAAACAGTCCAAAAAGGAACAGAAGCCACTGAGGCAGATCACAGTCCCTTCTCTGCTGAAAGCCGAAGAAGCTAGAGAGCAAAACTCTTCTAATCAACAAAAGTTGTCAGATCGGGAGAGAAAAGAATGCAAGCATTCGAGATGCAAGGTCAAGCTGGCCGCTTTGAGGAGTTCTCTTGGCTTCTCTCTCCCCTCTTTGCGATTTAAAGATACACTACCAGGTACAATCAAGCAGACAATGGGGAATCAAGCAGGCACTGAGGAATACAGTATTGTCACAGAATCACCCCAAGACAGTCTCTTACATAATTCTGCTTGAGGGAACTTCCTTGCTGGGTTCTTAGCAAAATAGATGCTGTTGCTGTGTGACTATAAAGCATGAACTGAGAATGGTATCTATTAATGCTTACTAATAATTATAGCCTGCTCTCATAGTAACCTCTCAAAGCTTGTCCTGGTTCATCTTTGTTTTGCTGTGGGTTTTTTTTTTCCCCAGGTAGTTTGTTTGTAAAATTTAGTACTGTATGCTATAGATAAATGCAGTGAATTTTTCCTGAGATTCTTGAAGTTTACCAAGAGATTTAACAAGTCCAAGTGCCGAGTCCTGCACTTTGGCCACAACAACCCGCTGCAGCACTGCAGGCTGGGGACAGAGTGGCTGGGCAGTGCCCAGGTAGAAAGGGACCTGGGGTACTGGCTGACAACCGACTGAACGTGAGCCAGCAGTGTGCCCATGTGGCCAAAAAGGCCAGTGGCATCCTGGCCTGTATCAGGAATAGTGTGGCCAGCAGGACCAGGGGAGTCATTCTTCAGCCTGTGCTCGGTATTGGTTGGACTGCACATCCAGTGCCGTGTCCAGTTCTGGGCCCCTCAGTTTAGGAAGGATGTTGAGATTCTTGAACACGTCCAGAGGAGGGCAACAAGTCTGGTGAAGGGCTTGGAACACAAGCCCTGTGAAGAACAGCTGAGGGAGCTGAGGTAGTTTAGCCTGGAAAAAAGGAGATTCAGGGGTGACCTTATCACTCTCTATGACTCCCTGAAAGGTGGTTGTTGCCAGGTGGGGGTCAGTCTCTTCTCTCAGGCAACGACTGACAGAATGAGAGGACACAGCCTCCAGCTGCACCGAGGGAAGTTTAGGTTAGATGTTAGAAAGGAATTCTTCACTGAAAGAGTGATTGCACACTGCAGTTGTCCTCCCAGGGAGATGGTGGAGTCACCGTCCCTAGATGTGTTTAAAAAAAGACTGGACGTGGCACTGTGTGCTATGGTTTAGTTGATGAGGAGGTGTTAGGCCATAGGTTGGACTAGATGATCTTAGAGGTCCTTTCCAACCTAGTTCATTCTGTGATTCTGTGAAGGTTTTTAAGGTAAACTTGCTTATCAACATGTGTGCTGTGTGTATACAGCCATAGTGGTTGAGCAGGGATTTTCGTAGACTAGGGGGGCATGTAAGAGTTCTTGCATTTTAATTGTCTGTGCATACATGCAAACAGAACAAACAATGTTTAGTGGTATACATTGTTAGGTTCCTTGTATTCTAACTGATGAAAGGAAGGGTTATGTTTGTTTGGTTGCTTCTTCGAGCCTCAAGAGCTCTGATTAGCTACCCCAGCCAGCGTGTGGTGTCTGAGCTATCAGGCTACTTCTGGACCCTCCAAGTTGATATCTTTGTACTTACTGCCCATTTAGAACATCAGCTTTTACTCTATTGGTTTACTGCTCTTGCCTTCATCTTTAAGCTAATTAGAGGGAAAGTGAGATATTGTTTTGTTTCCTTTCTGACCAGAAGAGATTCTAATCTTACTGACAACTTCCAGTCCAGTGTTTACAAGTGTGGTAATTGTGCGTAACTGATAGTTATCCCTGAAAGCACATCACTACACAGTGGCAGTGGAGTGGCAGCAACCAGTGCTGACATCTTCACAATGTCTTGTCCAGCAAGGAGTTAATGATGGCCTTGCTGTGACATGCGGACATACATTTCAGGCATACAACCCACTGATGATAGTTTGGTTCCTATACCATGCTCTGGTGGAGAATCAGCTTAGTCTTCTAAGAAAGTCTGTCAATGGCAGCCCTTAAACCCCGTTAAGAGCATTGTGGTATAAATGAGTTACAAATTGACAGCAATGGAGCACTGAAAAGAGGGCTTCTTGAAAGGTGCAGTGTCACCTCGTTTGTGATAGGATGCTGACATAGGTGCCATTTTGAGTTTAGAGGGAAATGGGTGGTGTTACTTTCTATGCCTGTGCAGTCAGCTGCCTGCCTGTCTGCCTGCCTTGTGGTTCCATTATGCTCAATTTTTGAAGGATGATGCTTTCATTTGCATTCATAATTTTGGAAGTATACAAAGCTATCAGTTCAACTGGGTTTGTACTTCGGAGTGCATTTTGCTCACGGAAGTTTTAGTAGGCACCAGTCCACTAAACAAGTATTTCATATGTACAATAGAATTAGATGTTCAACCTCTGTGAACAACAGAAAATGTCATGTGTCCTGCATTGCTGGTGCCCAGTGCTAGCAGGTAGTTGGTGGGAATACTGAAAAGAATAGAGGACTTCTGTTCCACTGGATTGTGTTACGAGATTAGTTTGGTATAAAAATACATAGCTTTGCCGCTACTAGCATGTACACATACAGACTTTTAGGCTGTGACCTAGGTTTGTGTTTTCTCAAGTTTGAATGAACCAGTTAAGAAATATCTCCAAGAAGACAGGCCTTTACTGAATCATGGCAGAGCTTTGCTTTTAACCATAGCAGTGGCAGTGACAACTTTCCTTTAACTGGATGGACGTGGTCCATGTTTGGCAGTGTCAGTGGTGGCTGTTCCATGTTTGCTTGGTTTTGAAATGCAGGTGGTTTTGGGCTGTGTGGTACCTCAACACTCTATTGGCAAGGATGTGAAATGCACATACCCTCATAGCATTGAGCTGACATTTTGCATTCTCTATTTGCTTGACATTGCACTTCAGAATATACAGATAAAATCATGGCCTCATCTGTTCAGACACCACATATATGAGGATGGGGATGGTACAAATTAAGCCAAGTGAGTAGGGGAATGATCAGGGACGTCAGTGTGCACTAACTGGTCTCCCCTCTAAATCCCCTTTCTCCAATGCATCTTTATTCTGCTGGTTTATTTTATTTTATGCTTTTGGCTTGATGATAGTTGATTCCTGTTGAAATTATGTGGTGCAAACTTCTGTCCTTGTCAGTACTGGGAGAAACAGCCATTTACTTTGTGTTACATGTCTCTTGAGAGGCCTTGTAAAATGCTTATTGAGATAACTGCTGCCCCTTGCCTGGTCTGTCTCTGTGTACAGCAGATGATGAGGTTAGTGCCATCTTCACAGTCTAGCAGCGCTGGACTCTCAGGTACAGTTTAGTTTCTTGGGGAATCTTTTTGGAATTTCTGTAATTGTGGTTTTATTATGTTAGTTATCTCAGCAAGGTGTTGTGGAATGGAGACCTGTTTTGTACATTACCTGAGGCTCACATTCAAAGTATTGATTTGACTTGCAAAGTTTTCAGTAGTGTAGAGTTGAATCCTACACTGATTCAGTACTCACTAAATGAGCCTGACAAAAAATCATGGAAGCTCTCTAACTAGGGCAAGTCTGAACTTGATCGTATGTGTGTCATCCATCTCAATGCTTTTAACATTTTAACACAGACACATTCACAACAGCAGACAACTCATTTTTGCATACTGTTACACAAAGCTTTTTAAGGAGCTAGTTGAGAAAGCCATTTGTTGGTGAAGCAGAAGTGGGACAAGGAAGTTTGAGAGTAAATCCATGCAAAAGTTGTTAATTTACTATGTTAGCACAGACAGTGTGTAGAAATTACTGCTTAGATAGAAAAAACTTTTCTAGAAATTACTGTTGGGACTGATGGAGGAAGAGATGCAGTAGGATATGAATAAATTCATTTGTTATTCAGCTTTGGCAGTCCTGCTAGTGTTGGTTAGTTCTGTTTTGCTCCTCTTTAATGACATCAAGAGGAAAAGCAATTTTAAATTAATTTCCAGTGGAAATTAAGGGTGGGAGTTTTTTGGCATCAACTTTCTTCCTGTTAATTTGGGGATATTTCTCAAATATGTTGGAGCTCTTGTTCAAATTACTAGTTTGTGACTTGCAGTAGGCAATTTACAGATTTATTTCATTTCAGGGAAAACAGATTTAGGATCTTTTAATATGTAGAAGTGTTTCATCAAAGAACATTTTTTTGTACTTAATGTTCAAACTGTTTCACTGAAAAGACGTACTTTACAAGATGAGACGTTTATTTTTGTAAATATTGGTCCTTAGATTTTTCAGAAAGCTTTTTTTAATGAAGAGAAATTATTAAAGAAAAATATTTTAACTGCTCATGGAGTATGTACCTGCTTCTAAGCCCACACCTTTTGTAATTTAGTAGTAACAGCATCCTAGCTCTAGTGAGAATGTGTCCAGGCAGGGAGCTCTGGGGAAGGATACAGTACCTCAGCTGAGACTTGCAGGAGGGCTGTGCAAATGGCATGGAAGTATCTGCTCAAGCTTTGTCCTGCCAAGGTACAGGGACCGGAGCCCATGGTGACCCAGCTGGGACAATGTTTCCCTCCTGCTTCCATGCTGGCAGATGCTCCTGCCATGGATGTTCTGGCTAATCGTGTATAATCACTCCTTAACCCAGAGGCACACATTCCTCCAGCTTGAAGCTACTTTAAAGAACCTTAATGTTGCCTCATTCTTGTTTTACTTTTCAGTCCTTGATAACATCTTGAGATAATATCTTATTACCTTACCTTATATATTATTATCTTGCATAATATGTGTTTGAAATAGTTGTGCTTGTTTGCTTTGTTGGCGAGGTATCTCTGTGAGCACACTGAGGCCTGCTCATTTTAATTCAAGCACTGGTTAGAATTTTGTTTTGTTCAGATTTTCCAGAACATGAGCACTGTGATTGTTCAGCTCAAGGCCTTGACATACACACTCTGATATGTATCTGCAGGCACAGAGTTCTCTGAGTTATGCTCTGTAGCTTTTTTAAGAGCTCGAAGCTGCTGCTATCTCTCCCAAAGCTGTCAGATGCATAATTTATTATTCCAGTCTCTCACCTTACAAGCACAGATCAGTCACAGTCTGATTTAGAAATTTTCTACTTTATTACTTGCAGAGTACTAGGCAAACTGTTTCATGTAAAATTGTCTTAATTTCCAGGATCCTTTTAACTTTTGGTCAGCCATTCCACAGACTGAGTGGTTTTGGGGGAAGCTCTGAGAGTCCATTACTTGCACAGAGAAATATTTAAATGTGGTGTGAATCAATGTATAGAAGATAAAGGGAATGTGGAAGATATTTTCCCCTTGTTTTTCTCTGTGATCTCAGCCCTTTTTCTTGACCAAGTTCTTTTGAGAAAAAACAGCTGTCCTGTTCTGGCTGTTACCCAGGAGATGGAAAATGCCTGTCCCCTTTATTACTGAAAGACAAGTGGGGAGATTTAGAGCCTGAGGATAATCTGGAGGAGGCAAATGAAAACCTTTCTCTTGAGTTTGAGAACACAGTGTTGGAGGAAGCTGGTAAGTCATGAGCTCTTTTCATAAGCTCTTTTTCAGATGGAGCATCCTTTGGTGTCTCTGAAACCAAGAGAACTGAACTGAAGGAAACCAGACCACTGGTGTATTTAGGTCCTTCCTTCTTTGAGTTGAATTTTACCCTGAAAAAAAAAAGAGTGGTGGTGGGAGGGCACAGTAACAGGTTCCCAACTTGTAAAAGTGCATTAAAGATATCAGGGATAAATTCGCATGTCTGTTTATGTAGGGAAGGGAAAAAATATTCTTTTGCAGAGTGGAGAGCCTAAGTTGAAAACTTGTGTGAGGGAGAACCACCCAAAATGTAGAAGTAGTAAAAAGAAAAATAAAAATGGAACAGCTTAGCTGTGGATGTTGTGGACTCCATTTCGATGGAGCTTTGTCAGAATGAATCAAATGAGCATCTGGCAGGGACAGCATAGAGATGCATCATTTTGCAGTGCAAGGCACTATGCTAGGCTGCCTTTTGATGTTCTTTCTGACACACGTGTTTATGGTTTATGTGGTGCACAATCACAAAGTGAAGATATTAACAAGCTGGAAACCTAAACAGTGTACTTTTAAAAGAACATTCTCTAAGAAACAAGACCTCTGCTTGTTTTTAAATTAGCTAGTCACACTAACAAGACTACACCTTGCTGCTAGAAAGCTGTGGCCTAGTTGCCTTTACTGAAAACCTGGTGAGATGAATCTCATGGCTAGAGTGTGGCTCTCGATGGCTACCGTTCAGAAAGTCAGGGGGAGGTGTTACCCTCTAAATCAGGAGAGGGTGCCAAGAGCTGTTTCTGAAGAATAGCTGTGAGCAGATTGAAAGCCTGTGGATAAGAATCAGAGTCTGAGGCAACAAAGGAAAACCTCGTGGCTGGTGTCTGCTGCAGGCCACCCGATCCAGGGGAGCCTATTGACAAAGTGTTTGCTCCAGCAATAGGAGGCATTATAGGCCCTCGTCCTGCTGGGGGACTCCATCCACTCCTGCAGCTGCTGGAAAAGTAGCACTGTGAGCTGTAGGCAAACCAGGAAACTCAGGGAGTGCATGGAGGATAACTTTTATCGCAGGTCATAAACATCCCTTCCAGGATGCAGTACTGGGCCCGGTGGTGACCAACAGGAGCTCATCGGGGATGCCGAGGTTGGAGGCAGTCTGGACTGCAGTCACCGGACACTCTGGATTTGGCAGTTGTGAGGGGTATGGGTCAGATGAAGAGTAAAGTCAGGCCCGTGAACTTGAGGAAAACAAGCTTCCAGCTCTTAAGTGAGTCACTAGGTTCCCCTGGGAAGCTCCTATTTAAAAACACACACATAAATTTATGAAGAAATTATTTGGAGATTCTAGTGCATTCTGTATTGATGGAGAAAGTATTTAAGTTCTGAAGAGTTCTTGGGGATCATTGTGGAAAGTCTAGTGATGAAAGAGTGGTTTGGACTGTTAAAACACCAAGGGAAGACGCTGAAGACAAAACCCAGACTATGTACAAAATGAAGCAATAAAAGAGCATCTGTAGCTTCCTGTTTCTGTAGAAAAATGCTGTCAGATTTGGTGTAGTTTCTGAAATAGACCTGAAATGAAAAATAGCTCATTCTTGAAGCTCTCTGTAACTGTGCAACAGGCTAAAAACATCTAGCAGATCTGTGTGGAGACTTGAAAAAACCATAACACTGTATTGCACGCTTCAGAATCTTCAGGAAAGAGTAGTTATGTGCTAAGAAATTCCCATTTTTGATGAAGTAGTTACTTTAAGCTGTTGGTTACCAGCTAGTCTAAATGATCTAATAAAAATGTGTGGTGAGAGAAAAATAATTTTCTGTCAGCAGTAAATATGTTGGCGATATACCCAGTAAGTGTATTGTTTTTCTATGCACCATTTCAACCTACCTCAAAAGAAGTATGAACACTTAGTTTGTGTACAGAAGTTTTTGAAAAGTGAATTCCATTATACCAAGAAAAATACATGTTTTGGCTAGTTTCTAGCTTGATTATACTAATGAGACTTTATGTAGAAGTGCATTTGAATAAATGTAATTCTACTGAACTGGTTTCATTTGTTTAATGAAAAACTGAGTATATTAAAGCAGTAATGGCATTGTTGCTTATAGTTTTCCATTTAATGCTTTTTCAGGTACTTTAGTAGGAACTTGCAAGTTACTTGGCACCATGGTAGCTCTTTCCTTGAAGATCTGTGTGCGTCAGTGCAATGTGGTAAAGACGATGCAGTTTGAACCATCCACTGCCGTGTATGATGCCTGTAGAGTTATTCGTGAGCGAGTGCCAGAGGCTCAAACAGGGCAAGGTGAGTTCCTGAATTTGTCCTTAGTTCATTGGCTGAATTGAAAATGGACATAAACCCATGGGTTTTTTTTACTTTGTCCTGTTCCTTCATTTATTTTTCATGTTGGAGGTTTTGGGTTTTTTTCTTTTATTTAAACTGTAGGGCTCTGGTGTCAAAGGAAACAAGTGCAAACAGATTTTTAAGTGACAGAAAGTAGCTGAATTGTTTTTCTTCCTTTTGTCCTGACAAAGGTTTTCCCACAAGGGATGTTTTTTGTGAAACTTTGACTTCTTAAATAAATGTCTTGTTTGCCTAAAAGATGAGAAATTGCTCTCGTGCTTGCAGAGCAATTTTTTTGGTATTACCTACTTAAAGCAGTGTTTCTGGCAAGATTTTCTAAGAAGATCTGGGCAGACTTATTGTGTGCCTCAGCAAAGGAAGTGACAACATGGATTACAAAAGAATGGCTGGATACCTCCAAAATATGCAAAGAGAAATGTTTGAAACTGGTTAATAACTAAAATCATCACCATGCCATGCATACCATAGTTACCATGGTGCTACTTGTTAATCAAATGTAACTGTCTCTGTACCTATTGAGCAGACTGGGAAACACCATGGACAAAAGATCTGGTTTTAACATAGCCAAAGTTGTCAAAAAATTCAGATACTTCAAAGCCCTTTAGTGCTGCATTGTATGTAATGCTACCAGAATGTAATTCTTAAAGAAGGTTGCTTATTGAGGTTTAAGTTCTCAGCCTTTACAGCCGTTTCAAAAATCTTGTCTGAATTGTTAGAAAAACTTACTAGTAATAGACTTCATTACTGTTACTGAGAATTGCTTCTCCTTTGCAGGAGTCTTTTGGAAATCTAGTTACAGAGCTTCAGTTTTCAGATAAAAGCTATGCATTTTTACCATGCTGGTCTCTCAAGGCAGTGATTGTCGACAACTGTTGAATTCGGAGAAGTTGAGTGATAAATATCTCTGAACGTCATGAGCCTCAAAGAAAACCCAAGGAGTTCTCAGATTTTATAGTAGGGCTTTTCCTTTATTTATGATTGCAGTGCAATTACAAACTTCAAAAAATGAAGTTGAGTAATGAACAGAAACGTTTCCTTTCCCTTTCTTGGTGGCTGTTAAAATGTGTGTGTTTGCCTATTAGTTCAGAAGACTCACAGTGGTGCAGTACAGTTGATAAACTGGTTCTGCACAACAGAAAATGTATTTATGGCTGTGAGCTGTGCACATTTCACTTCTCCCACAAGCCTGATCCCAGCACAAAGGTGGCCATGACTTGCATATGCAAGTTGCACAGCTTCTGCTATTTCATTACCAGGTTCGTGCCCCACAAATGAGTATCAGAGCAGTCTGTGCTTCCTTGGTACTCCTGTGCTCTGCACAAGGCACTTTGTCTGCTTCTAAAGGTCACAACCTATTTATAGGCACAAATTCTGAAATCTTACAGAAGTGATTCTGTATTGAATCTGTGTCATAAACATCCCTGTATGTACAGATCCCTTGACCTTTCAGGGGAGTTTTCAATTAAGGTCAGCAGGGAAAATTTTTCATCTTACTCAGTTGTTTTTGGAAGGATTCTTCCTTTTAAATTGTGTATCTGTGAGTCAGTTGCACTTCTATTAATTAAGTGTAAGGTCTTTTATATAATTGCATAAGTAATCCTGTTCAAGGTAGATGCTGTTAAATGTAAATTATTGCTATGCATGGCATTTAAGGATGAAATATTATCTGAAAACTGTAGATATTTTTACCTGACTTTCTGACCAACAGGTCCTAACACATTGCTGAAAGGAAACAAGATAGGCCCAGAGCTGCTGTAGCAGACTGTGCACTGCTGGCCATGAGAAGGGGCATTAGCTTAACATGCAAAACTGCATCAGAGCAGGCTCAGCTGCTGAATGCTGATTTGTTGTTTGTGAAGTGTAATCTGTATTGATTCTTCATGCTTATGGATAGGCCTTAAATTAACAGTCATGATACTTCATTTTGTGTATCTGGAGTTTAGTCTTTGAAACCTAAGCCGGGGTTTTGTTTTTGTGTGGCAATGAAAATTTTATCATTTACTTATGAAAGAATCAATTGACATTGTTTAGCCTTCAAAAGATGCAAGTTTTTGCTGTGCTTGTTACGGATATAATTCTAGAAGCCTTGTATATTTTTAAATACCTAAACCTGAATCATCTGCCAGAAAGATCCCTAAGTTTATAATAAACTCATTTTGCGGAGGGTTGAAAGCAAACTGTGTTTTGAAAATAGAACTGCTGCTTGAAATAGTACACTATGGTTAAGGCCAAACTTGCTTGTATTTTTGGTTAGTCAATTCCAAAGCAGGACCTGTGAGCATTTATAAAAGGTTATCTCAAAGAAAAGCAGTTACAAATACAATATACAGTAGATGTGACATGTGAAGATGTGATGGCAGGGTGAAGTCTTCTGTAAAGCCTGATGTACCCTGCTATCTGTTGCTAAACTAAATATTCCATGAAGCACAGAAAAAAAAAATTCTATCCAAGTTCATTAGGAATGGAAGGTAAGTGTAATGGAGGCTTAACCCTGAAGCTGGATAGCCCTGAATAAAACCATGTTGGCTTTATTAGGTCTGATATTTTTCAATGTGTCTCTGTCTGTTCTGTTCCGCAGCCTCTGACTATGGATTGTTCTTGTCAGATGATGATCCTCGAAAAGGTATATGGCTGGAGGCTGGAAGAACACTGGATTATTACATGCTGAGAAATGGGGTATGGTTCAAGTCTGTTGCTTCCTTCATCACCATGTTCTTAGAAAACTTGTTTCCTAAATAGCAAGAAGAATATTTAGCATTTGAAGGGGTAGGAGGGTCTTGAGTCTGTTCCTGAACTTGACCTAGTCCTCTTCCTTGCTGTGCCTCAGATGTCAGTTTTTCCTGCATTCAGGTTGTGTCTGTGAGCTACGGTGGTAAGTAGTGTCTTCATAGAATGATTAACAGAAAGTTGAAAAATAACTTTTGTTATATGCTTTATATTTGAGGTGATCTTGTGTTTGAGTTGATTTCTTGTATACTTGAGGTGGTGAGGTTATACTGGCTCATGTTATGGCCACCTTGCTACAGCCAAAGGGCATTGCAGTCCTTTTGAAATGCTGGACTAGATTTTGCAGCACAAAGGGTACTTTGGTCTATCCTGCCCTGATTAGGACTTGCCACTTAGGACAATTCTTGAAAAATGACATTGGCAGATCTAAAAGTGGTCACTTCTCAAGTTTATTAAATGAGTAAGTTTGCCTATACTGTTACAAAGGAAAAATCCAACTTGGAGAGTGGGAAGAGAATCCTTTTTTAGTCATCTGAGGTAGTGGGTTGGCTTGTGATGGCTTCCAAAAGCATTTAGAAACAGTTGTGTTTACTTCCTAGGATATATTGGAGTACAAAAAGAAACAGAGACCTCAGAAAATACGTATGTTGGATGGTTCAGTGAAAACAGTCATGGTGGATGATTCTAAAACAGTGGGCGAATTGCTGGTTACCATTTGCAGCAGGATAGGTAAGGTTTGGGGACCCACATGCTTAAGAATCTGGTTTTCTGCCATATTTAAATATTGATTGTTAGGATGTTATGTGGCTAGAAATTGGCATACATGTGAAAAAATTAAATTTAAGTTACTACTTACCAAACACTTTCTTGAAACCTGCTGTCCAGGTTTTATCAAAGTCTGTAGAGAGTCAGCTGTGTGCTTAAACTTCAGGATTTAGCATTTGAAGGCACAAAGTTATCGAACAGTACAGGTACCAATTTTTTGTTGTACATTACACTTACATACTCTTTCCTGCTATGGGGTAGAGATTTAGAACTGAATTTATGCTTGGTGTTAATTGGATAAAAGAGGAACATTGCTGACCTTGACATGTACCCAAGCTTAGGATTGTGTTGTTATGATTTAGAGTTGATCACAAAATTGTATCATTTGTAAAACAACATATAGAAGCCATCCAGAGCATCTGGTCCAAAATGTGTCATGTTGCTTATAGTCTGTCTCAGTAGTTAGCTAAATAGACATTTTTGAAAATAAATTCGTATTTAATACATGCACTACAGGTATGCATCCAACATGGATGAATTTAAGTCTTAAAACCGTGCTTAAATCTCATTTAGAATTCAATTAATTTGATTTATATTACTTCACTTGGAAAGTGAATCATCTAGTTCAATTTTGAGGCTTCCTATGTTGGATTCTAATGTGCTGTAACTGATTTACCTCAAAAATTAGTTTGACTTATTTTCATGAATGTGGTCATGCAGGTGAGTGTTTAATTTGCTGTCTGGTATAACATAACCATGCTTTCCCAAACAGTACGAAAAAACATACAGAACAAAGAAATTGGAACAACTTAGCACATATGCTAAATATTTTGAACTGATTTTTGGATTCAGTTTCATGTAAAATTCACAGGAAGAGTTGAGTCATAACACTTAAAAAAAAAATCATAAATTTCACATAGTTTCTGTTCCTCAGTTGGCTCTGCCACATTTCTTTTACATCATGGGCAAACTGAAATTACTCAGTCCTGAGGAAGCAATTGTAGGCATCCCTGAATGGAAATTTACTTTAGCCTGTCTCCATTTTGGAGTTTACAGCTATTTTACATTCCATCATGTTTTTAAACTGACAGCTTCTCTTGGTAGGCAACAGAAAAAAAATACCTTAAACTTAATACCCTTCTGAAAGTGGCAAATGCAGCATATGACAAAGAAATGATGTATTGGAAAGATGAGGTCAGATATTGGCAAGATGTCTTAAATGCAGAAGTTGTAGAGTATTCTTCTTGTTCTGCATACACTGTTTTAGCATTTCTTCTAGCATATACTTACTATGTTTGGAATAAGCAATTGGTATTTTAATGTGTGGAAAAGAATATTTCATCCATCCTAAAATATATTAAATTTTTATTGTTACGAGCACTGGATTTATTTATAATTCCAGGAATAACAAATTATGAGGAATATTCCTTAATCCAGGAGAGTATCGAAGAGAAGAAAGAGGAGAGTACAGGAACACTTAAGAAAGATAGGACACTGTTACGTGATGAAAGAAAAATGGAAAAACTGAAGGCAAAGCTTCATACAGATGATGATTGTGAGTAATTCCAGGGTAATTCTTTGATTAATATCTTTCCACGGTATAATGCAAAGAAGCCATGTGGGAATGCATTTTTAGAGTATTCAGTGTGTTGCAGTTGGTTCCTGGCTGTATTTTGCATCCCTTTATATGTAGTGCTGTCTGCAATTGAGTGTTTTTAAAATTAAGTGAATGGACAAGTTAATGCCTCTGAGAGTTAGCAGGTGTTTTGAAGTGCTTTTTGTTACATGTTTGGTAGGGGTATTCCAACTTAAGTGTGAAGGGTCGTTTTTGTCCCTTCATTAAAATTGGATATTTAATAATTGATGCCTACTGAAAGCCATCAAAAGGTAGTTTTGTGTTTGAAGCTCTAAGTTTTAACTGTAAGTGAAGTTTGCCAAAGAACTAAGACAGTATTTGATTTGTTTTGTGTGTTAAATCATGAGAACTGATTTTTCTGTTTTACTGTAAGACACTTAAGGTTAACTGTAAGTGGCAGGAAGATATTTTAAAATTGTGTTCAGGGATACAGAATCATTTGTTTTAGAGGTAAAATGAGGTAAACTTACTTTGTTGTGAAGCTTTGAAGATCTAAATTTAGTGATAAAACATTACTGTAGTTGTTTCTTCAACAGTATTAATGATGTAGCATATGCTTGTTTCTCAGCAGTGCTGTTTTTCAGTTCTCATTTGTAGCAAACCTTCAGCACTGATGACTAGAAGCAGAAATGAAAGCAGCATTTCTTGTGGAGTTTCCCCCCACAGTGGAAATGCCAATTATCCTATGAGTTTCACAACAGCTTTTAACACTGGCAGCAGTGTGGATTTAACAATGTGCATGTCTGTGGCTCTGTTGCAGTAAATTGGCTGGATCACGGCCGGACCTTCAGAGAGCAAGGAGTGGATGAAAATGAAACGCTACTCTTGAGACGAAAGTTCTTTTATTCAGACCAGAATGTAGATTCAAGGGATCCTGTTCAGCTTAATTTGCTTTATGTCCAGGTACAGTACTTTCTACCTTGTCTGAGGAAACTTAGGTAGGTTAGTTAGAAAAAATTTGCTGCTGAAATACTCCATCTTCTAGAATTCCAGTTTTGGATGGGCTTTAGTTTTACTCTTTTGTCTAGCCCTCCACCCTCCAAAAACACATGATAGTACAGAGCCTGTGCTGATTTTTTTAATCAAATACTTTGAACCCAGTAATGGACACTGAGCCAAAAACCCACTGACTTTCATGTCCTGCTTCCTTAAAATTGGTACATGTCTTTAGTCCCAAGTTGCTCTGTTTAGTTCTCCCTCTTCTCTTTGGTTGGTGCTCTCTGTGTAATATGGAATCTCAGGTCAGTCTTGTGAACAGCTTTCTGTTTCTCATGTCTTTTTCTCTTCTGCCTGATCAGCGAGAGAGCTTCTTCTGCACTCCTTTCCAATCTTCAACCCAGACAGCACACAAGACAGGCAGGCTTTCTGTCAAAAGGGACCATGTCATGTAACACAGTAGGAGTCCATCTAGACAGGTTTCCTAAACTGGCAGAAGGACTGTGCATACCTTAGCAAAGCCAGGAGGTTTATGAAGAAGATAGTATTTAACTGAATGTGCCATTGCGGTTGCCTGCAATTCAGTCTGCAGAAAAGTAGTATTTCAAACTCTTTGTTAAAGTTTTGGGGGTTTCTTTAAAAGTAAAAAAAAAATATTGAAAGTTTAATGGAATGTGCTGTTGTTATACTTGATGTTGCTATAAATTACATTTCAAAAATCTGAGGCAAAAGATAAGGCTTTTCTATTGCTTGTAGAACAGCAGTACCTTTCTGAAGTATTTTAGAAGACTATCACACTGAACTATTCTCCTGCCACTAAAATATTTCATTCAAGCTGGTATGACAGTGTGTGTTGATAATGCTTTGTCATTGCTTTGTCTATGGATAGGTCTACCTTCTACTGCCAGAGCTATAAAATCTCTCATCTTCAATGATCACCAAATTTACACAGAAGGAAGAAAAATGCTGTGTGCCTGCCCCTGTTGCCATATCTATAACAGTAATTTAGTTTTTACCTACTAATTAGGGAGATCTTCCTCCCTGCTATATGAGGCAGTAGGATGAAAGGTTTTCGGTGTGTGTATTTGTACGCACATGTATCTGTATATATGTGTGTACATAGACAGAAGTGTATGTGCATGTTGTATTTTATTTACACATGCATCAGGAAATGGCTGTCAGGTTCTCTTTTTGATCAACACTGTTACAATCACAGCTTCAATAGCTCTCCATAGATACAAGGAAATAATCTAGCCCTTTGTTTTATTAGTCACGTACACATCCAGAATGGAATAATAAAGACATTCAGAAGGAAAAGGGTGTGTTGCTGGCTGTATTCAGGCCTTCAATGAATTCGAGATGGAATAGTTGTTCTGGGTGTCTCTGACACATCTTTGTTTATTTCCTCTAGGCTCGTGATGACATTCTGAATGGTTCCCATCCCGTCTCCTTTGAGAAGGCCTGTGAATTTGGAGGCTTTCAAGCACAGATCCAGTTTGGACCTCATGTAGAACACAAACATAAAGCTGGATTTTTAGAGTAAACACTTCTAACTTCTAAATTTGGGTGACCTCAAGTGTAACTAATGTTGAGTTGTCACAGACTAAGCACATTTTATTACTCCAAGCAGAGGTAATCAGATTCAGTGTGTTTTCAATAGCAAATCTCCCAGTGAAAGGAGCTTTATTGCACAAATCAGCAACCTCAGCTGAGGAGGGGACCTTTAGCACTGGTGTATTAGACAGCACAGGGCACTGGCTCTTCCCAGAGTGCCAGTTAAGTACACACTTAGTACTAGGAAAGTACAAGAGTGGAAAGAAGCTTTGTCATTTGAATGAAGTGAATACTGCTGTGTGTAGAGATTAAATTTTCCAAACTTTTTAGTGGCATTAATCACTTGGTCAGGTTCACCCTCTCATGGTGTTGTATGAATGGAATTCTAGAACTGTGCTCTTTGTTTCAGGCATGGACAGAAGTCTTGCTTACAAGTGGCTCATCCTTTAATCTTTATTGTGGTACTTAATTTACTGCTATCAGCAGGGCAAGTTAAGTTTGACGGAAATTTAGATGTCCCATTTTTCTACTGATTTTGATTTTCTGATTGGTTTACCTGCAGTAGAATTAACTGAGGGCCGAAGTCTGAGGAAAGCAATGTAGGAAGGTAAAAGAGAGCTATTTACTGCACAGTCCATCAAGCCTTGCCTACATATGAGGCTCATAAATACCTTAATTGGAGGCACAAAACAATGGATTTGGTTTCTGTCCTGTTCCACTGGCAGAGTGCTCAGTGCTGCCTCAGGCTTCCTTTGTGAGCCACTCTGGGGTTTACAGTATCTCAGGGAATCACTTCAAAGTGGTGTCTTGCTGTAGAACGTTCAATGCTGCAGCACTGGTTGTTTGAAACACTTTACTTCTGAAAGATATTCCTGAAGTAGCAGTTCAGTTATGCGAATAAACGTCTTTCAGTTCCAATTAATAATCAGCTTTTCTTTCTACTGTCTGTCTGCTCCTGATTGGACCATGAACCTTTCCTGTTAGAACTACTGATGTCTAAGAATTACAGGGGCCCAGCGTAACAGCTTCAGTGTACTCCTGGTTTTTATTTCTTAGAACTGTGACCAGTTACACAACAATCTTTATCTGGGATTTGTCCGTTGTCTGCTTCGGACAAATCACTCACTGCAGAGTATTCCTGCAGCAAACCTTTGGGGTATTATCTCATGATAAGCTAATGTTGTGTCACGGTAATGATTCCAAGAGTTAGATGTTCCCAGAAATAGTCACTTTTAATTTTTAAAGCAGTAATTTCCCACAAGCTTAACCAGTGGCTTTTGCAAACTGCTGAACAGCATTCAGTTGCTTAAATTTTTTTGGATTTTCTAATGTACTACTTGGTTTGTTCAGTGGAAAGTTTCTTTCTCTCTTTTCTTTTTTTTTAAGCTCCCATATAGTGAGTGTGTTTTATGGTGTACTGAAGCTGCTGGCTGGATGATACTTCTACTTTGTGTGCAATACTGGATAGTTTGGAGTCCATCACAAAACAGTCATCACTCATATAATGTGCATTATCTTTTTTTAATCCTAGTAGAGACAAAAGGTATTCATAACTGAATGACCTATTAGAAAAAGAATGTTGCTCCAGTGGAAACCATTATGAACCAGATTTCCAAAATTTAGAACCTTCTTATATTCTGTAGGGCATTTTTCTCTACTGTTGTTTTATTTTCATATAGGGCTTTGATTGTATTAGAACCAAACTTGGCATGTAACCAAGTGTAATTGCTCTCTGTCCTGGTGTTTAATCAGTTTCATAAAATTAAGCATTTCCTCATTTGGATGTAATTCAGTTTTTGTCCTCTGTAGATGAACCTGCTCCAGAACCATTGCTCCCTGGTCATTGACTCTGAATTTGAAGTGTACATGTTTATGATTTAGTGGTGATGCATTTATTTTACATAGCCTGACATGACACATGACAGCCTTTTTGTGAAACCTCATGCTTTTGTTTTGTGAGTCTAAGTGAGCCAAGTGATCCTGGCTCACTATGAACAAAATACAGAAATAGCGTAGTTAAATGCTCATTATATTTTTCTGAAGATACAACTCTCATCCTTTCAGAAAAAAAACTCTGTCGTTTGTTTTGGTTTTTTTATCCCCTTGAAAAAGAGTGAGCTTTTTTCAAAGTTTCATCCAACTATTTTTTACTGTTTGGTGCATAAACACTGATTCTTTTCAAGTAAGAAAGTAGTTTTGTTTTGTATCAACTGTATGCTGTAGCTCGGTATGTGATATTCATTTGAGAGGTATGCAGTTACTCATTACTGAAACGTTAAGATGCTACAGGTTCCCTTAAGGAGAATCTGTCAGCTCGTACAGAAAACGGCACAGAACAGAATAACACTAGGATTTCATGAAATTGTTTGGAAAGAACTTCGTTTCGTTTGCCGTGTCTACAGTATGTTTGTGTAGCGGGACCTTTTGTATCCTTTTTTATCGTTGCTAAAGTATTCTTGGTACAGATGAAGATTATTGCTTGCATCTTGCTAAGGTGTTGGTATTGCTTGTTGGGATTCCCATGAAGCTCATGCCCAAGTAAATTGTGAAAGCATTAAACTATCAACTTAAAAGTAGCCCTTTTTCGTGCCTTGCGTGGTACAGATGTAGTTTTGCATTGCACCTCCAGAGGGTACCCTGGGGCTGAATTTGCTGAAAGAATATCTAATAAAGAGCTTGCACTGTTCATCTGCAGATAGGAAAGGAGCACCTCAAACTGCACACCTCCACTTCTTTGCAAGCACACTGGCAAACAGAAAAGCTGCAAAGGGTAATTGAGCTTGATGCTGAGCTCAATTCTTGAATCTAACCTGGTTTGCTGAACTAAGCTGTATTTTTCAGGAACACCTTTATGCTAATGAAAAACAGTCAAAGTGTTGGCACTTGTATAACTTTTTAACTCAGTGCAAACCAAGTTAAATCAGCACTGCTTGCTGTTAACTGTTTTTTTGACTGAGTTCAATGTCCATTCTAGTATGTGTAATTTAATGGATTAAAGAAGGCTAAATTATAAGATATTTCCATTCTTTTTGCTAGTTCCATTAAAAAGCTGCAAAATAAAGTGAAACTGTGTTTGTAAAGAAAATATCTGGATTATAGGTAGAATAAAATAATTCAGTCTGTTCACAACTGGCATTTCACCCTTTCAGCTGAGGTGATCACTTGTCTCATGATTTAAAAATAGTGGAAGGTGATAGAAGGAAAAAACTTCCAATCCAACTGCCACCCACACGTGCAGGGGTATTACTTAGTGGACAAAGCACAAAGTTGTTTTCTTGACCCTAGCTGCTTATGAAGTTCCGAGTAGTGTTTGTTTAGCAATGTTTTTTTAAGTGTTATATTAATTAAAAAGTATGTAGACAAGCTTAAAAATGTAATGGTTTTGATAGTTTATCTACATACAGATAGCTGAGAAAATTAACTCTAGCTAATAAAAGAGGAGAATTTAAAGTGCGTTGATAACTATAGTTTGTTTATATAAATCCATTTCCAGAATGAAACTCCGTTTTATTCAGATTTGGGGTTGTTGTTTTTTAAATTTGCCTTGGAATTGAATTTAACTGAACTGGTTTGAACCTGTGAAATTCTGTATAAAACCACCAATTCTTTCATAATAGACACACCAGCTTTTTAAGATAATAAGCTGTATTCAGTCCTTATGTACAGTTTTAATTTGGCTCTTCAGCCTTCCCTACCCCATGATGTGTCTTTGTAGATAATCCCCCAAGAAAAGATTTATCATAGATAAGTGAGATGTAGCTACAAGAACATCAGAAGAAAGATTAGCAAGGATAGTTGTTCTTACTTTGTTTTACAATGCTAGAGCTTTATGGAAAAGACAAAATGTGTGATCTCAGTACTGAGTCATGTTTTTGATGCACAAAATCATAATTTAGTCTTTTGAGCTATCTTGTTGATTGTCTGCAATGGCAGGCTTTTGTGTTTAAAAACACAAACCAAAAAAAAAAGCACCGTAATATAAACAAAAACTCAACATAAACACCAGTCCCCTCAAGATATAAAACCAAAGCAAATCCCACAGAACAGTTGTGCAATTTTTTTGCCAGTCTTGATTAAAACAGTCCATCCTTCTCAAAACTTCTAGCTTTGTATCCTAGTAGATAGTCTAGCCTTCAGTGTTAAGTGTTGCTTGTTTACTGAATAAATCGAAATAAGGAAGACATTCCCCAGTCATACTTTTTCTGTGATTCTTAATAGTCCAAAGAAGGGGGAATCCTTAGAGACTAATTATTTTAACTGTGCAAGTTTCTTCAGGTGGAAAATGACCTGCTGAATATATGACATGGTTTCATCAGAGTAGAGTATTCCAGATGGGAAGGTACAATCCAGAACAGTTATTTCTTAAAGCATGATGCTGATATGCCCTCAGGTTAGGGTGAAATTTGGCTGAGATAAAGGGTTATTTTCTTATACAGCAAGGAGGGGCAGATGAGGTGTTGAAAGAGTCCTTCTAACTGAACTCTTACCATGGAGGCTGAACTTGTTTAATTTAATCCATGTTTTGAGAGCCTTAGAATCTGAGTGCTGCAGAAATTAAAACTGCTTCTTTTTTATTTTGAGATGACACAATGGTATTAAGTGTCCACGTAAATTAGTTTCTAGTTTTTCAGTACAATATTAGTGTTCTAACACTTCTTGGATGACACAGAGAAAGAGCTTGGTCCCACACGTCAGTAAATCAAAGTGCTGCAAAGCAGCAGCAGCAGTGTCTGAACTCAGACACAGAGCTGGCTCAAGCCTCCATGTCCCTTTCTCCCAGATTACACTAAGTGTAGTTGCATTTAGATGTGAAACCCTCTGAGCTGCTGAGAGACATCTTATAATTTAAGAATGGTAAATGTCCCAGCTATCCTTTATTTCTGATGAATTTTCAAAACATGAAAAGGTACTACATGGGGCAGCAACTCAAGTGGTAAGGTAACCATTTCGTTTTGCCCTACTTAGTTTTGTTTTGTTGTGGAGGTATTTTTACACCCATATTAGGAAGCTTGGGGGACCTAGTGCCAGTAAAGATGTATGGAAAGCATCCCTCCTCAAGAAAGAACCATTAACTTTGGAATTTCTTCTTTTTTTTCCCTCCTAGCCTGAAAGAATTCCTGCCTAAAGAATATACCAAACAAAGAGGGGCTGAAAAGAGAATATTTCAGGTAATTGTGAGGCTGAAAAAACTACTATAGTTTCAATACCTTTATAAGAAAAATCTGAGATTTCCTAGGTGTATGCTTTGTATATAGTTAAACTATATAGCTATCAGAAAATTAAGTATCAAGTATTTCACAGCTTTTATTTTATTTCTTCAGCAGATTTATTGTCCTGATCCTTTTTTCTTCACTTATGATTAACCGGTGTGCTTTGTTAAACGGAGAGAGTGAAAATTCCGTATTTTCAAGATCTTTTTGTCAGTTGCATTGAAAAAAAAAGATGCATATTTGTACTAAAATAGACACATATTTAGGAAAGCCAGTTTTAATTTCATGCCTCGTTCAAACATGAGCCTCAGTTCTGCTTGTTAATGCTTGAATTCAGTGGTGTGTGTGGGAATCACCCCATTGTAAAAGACTGGAGCAGTTGCATATAACTGGTAAAATGTACTGATATTGTTGGAAGTGGTCTCAGAGTCTGAGTACTGTAGATGCACCAGGCATCTCTGCCCACTGAAGTACAAGTTTGGCAATACAATGGAAGTTGGAAAATTCCGAGGTCAGCAGGTGAGATAAAGTCATATGGCTTCTGGAAGGACACACCAGAGATCTGTGATCTCAGCTTGGAAGACAAGTTCAAGAGCAGGAACAAGTCACATCCTTTCTTTTGTCTGCTACATTCCCAGCTGAAGAATTAGTTATACCTTAGTGAGTCTGTTCCACCTTGAATTTTCAGTACTTCCTTGTAGATGAGTATGTCTGACACTTTTCTGTGTGCCTTTAGGTGGTGCAGTGACATTGCAGTTTAAGCAAAAACCAGATTCATTCACTTCTGAGTATCACGGCCATGCTGTTCATAGCATGGGATTTTTGCCCATGGCAGATATGACCTATGAGTAGTTTCAGTCATTATGTGCTTTAGTGCATGGACCAGAAGCTCATCAGTGAGGGCACTGATCTGGGCAAAGATTTGACAGCAAGGTGGAATATATGAGCTGTCTTTTTGAAAAAAACCCAGCAGTTTCCCAAGTCATGAAGTTCTGGAGCCTGGCAGGTGTTTTTCACCAAGTATTCCATCTGCAGTGACTGCATTTGTGCTCCTTGTTCTTTCGGGATCCTGGTCGTGTTCTCTGTGCTGAAGTTGACAGATGGGAGCAGCCTGTGTTCTTGGGATGTAAGAGGTTTTTGGAGTTGCAGTTGCTCCTCCCAGCGCTCCCCCTTGGAAGCTCCCACACTATTGAGGTGGGAACAAGTGGAATAGGAAGGCATTTCCCATGTTCCTGGTGCTCCCCCTGCTGCCATCAGTCAGCATGAAACAGGTGGCAACCAGCAGTTCAGAAGCATGTGAGGGGGATAGGGAATCCCACAAACAGGATTTAAATAGCGAGACATTTGGATGCAGTTTTCAGCAAAGTGGTCTGGATAGGAGTGCAGATGCTGGGGTGAAATTTGAATACATAAGATGGGTACCTATCATTACTTAACACATAATCATCAATCTACTAATGACCAAATTGTTTAAATAATAAATAGAGACTAAGTTACAAGACACACTTAGATCAGTATTTCAGGAGAAACTATTTAGAAAAATCATTGTTTGTTCCTCAGCTGTAAAATTATTTTCATGTGATGGAAAAAAATTCTGGATAATGCTGCAACTGGCAAAAAAGGCCCATTGGAAGTACCTACAAGACATGAGAAATGGTCAAGTACAAGGTGTGAGGCTGTCATGAATCAGAAGTTTTGGGCACAAAGCAGGAATAAGTAATCTGTTTCTGGGGGGAAAAGAAAGGGTGCTGGTACAGGTAAATAACTTTTAAAAGCTGAGTGAAGAGGCGTTAATTGTCGATTAATTAACGATGTCAAATAGCAGGAATATCTAGAGTTTTAAACTCTGTCAGAAGGGGTTTAATGTGCATGGTCTGAGGCACAGATTGAATGGTTGATGGTCAAAGAGGAGTGTTCTATTTGCCCAGGTTGATTATTTTCTCTGATGTGAGGGATTGTATTATAGTTTTGCTGACATTTCTACCCAGTATTTTTTCAAATATTCTAATTGTAGTGATTATTAACTAAGCATCCTGACATAGATAAAAGCTGTACCCTTTTTTTGTTTGTTTCTAGAAAGCATTGGTTCTGCCTAATTGATACTGAGCTCTCTTACAGGAGCACAAA
Source organism: Callaeas wilsoni (assembly GCA_013398955.1). Taxonomy (NCBI): domain Eukaryota; kingdom Metazoa; phylum Chordata; class Aves; order Passeriformes; family Callaeidae; genus Callaeas; species Callaeas wilsoni. Next base: position 122,835 of record VWPU01005959.1, read on the forward strand.
AACTGTGGTGAGATGACTGAAATAGAAGCCAAAGTGAAGTATGTGAAGCTGGCGCGTTCCCTGCGCACTTACGGAGTGTCGTTTTTTCTTGTTAAGGTAATGTAGCTCTTGCTGTGACCGTCCTGTGTCCTTGTTTATGGATTACCTCATGTCCCTCACTAAGCAAAGGTTTGCTACCTCAAGCACTAAGATATTTCAGTTTCCTGGAAGAGTGAGAAGAGGGATTGTCTTTTGAACTGAGTAGTAAAGACACACTAAAGACCAGAGCTTCTTAATGCATTGCTTGAAAATCATTGTCTGTAAACAGACAAACTGAGTCTGGAGTTTTAAATTGTCACTGTCTGCATGCCAGTTGCTTCCCTTTGTCAGTATATTCTATCTTGCTTTTCCCTTGTCCTGTGGAAAGCGACATTTGTATGGAAAACAATCTTCCTCACCTTGTTATAGGAAAAAATGAAAGGCAAGAACAAGCTGGTTCCTCGTTTGCTGGGGGTCACCAAAGACTCAGTGATGCGCGTGGATGAGAAGACCAAGGAAGTGTTGCAGGAATGGCCACTGACAACTGTGAAACGCTGGGCTGCCTCACCTAAAAGCTTCACTCTGGTAATCTTTCGGTGTATATTCAGGGGACAACGGATTTATGTGGCAAGGAGACAGAACAGTTTCTGTACTGTAACTTGTTCTATTGCTAATTTTCTAGCCTTGTAGAGTCACTGAGTCCTCAAGTAATAAATTGGCACATATTGTAGTCCAGGTTCAATGTGTAGTTTGGTGCTTCTAGACAGGCCAGTTTCTCAGAATTACTGTTTAAGTCTTTTAACAAACCACTGTTTATATCTGGATTGTGCCTAACTAATGAAACAGTTAAGAGAGCATTATTATTCACACTTGTGCAAATAGTTATGGTGCTTGTCATTCATAATATACTTTGTGACTTGCAAGATTTGAACATAAACAAAGTCAGATGGCTCATTCATGTATTTGATAATTACAAATTCAGAGAAGCTTTATGAATGTGATATTTTGCTAATTATTTGGTCCATAGGAGAGCACTGCAACATACATTTTGGATATGAAAAGGTTGTTTAAAGTGACAGAGCTAGAGGCAGAGGCTAGAAAACTGCATTCACTTGATTCATGTGCATCTAATTTCCAATTGCATGGATGATTATGCTCTAGGATTAAATTCTAAAAATTTTTGTCCATCCTCAAGTGACTGAATCTGATAGTTAGATGAAGTATGTCTTGGACATTGCAATTTATGAAACATCTGTGATTAAGCTGAAATAAAAACCATTCTTCTCTCCTCCCTCAGTCTCACATACAGGCTGGTTTAGAATATTGGAGAAGTTTAACTTATTATGTTGGATATAATAAAATGTCTATACAATTTCAGAATTTGAATTTTCTCACTCATATTTGGTATTGTTTCTTCATTTACTTACTTTGCATTTTCAAATAGGTTTTGGATTTTTTCCCCTTTTTCTTCAGGATTTTGGTGAATATCAGGAAAGCTATTACTCAGTACAGACCACTGAAGGAGAACAGATCTCTCAATTAATTGCAGGTTACATTGATATCATCCTAAAGAAGGTACAGTATTAACATCTTGGCATGTAGCAAAAAAGCCAGTGCAAAAACTCAAATATGTGCAAACTGCAGTTTTTCTCTCATGAAGTCGGTGTTGTATCTTGTGTTTTGATGTTACATATTTTTACATGCAAGTAAGGCACTGCTTCTGGAAAAATCAAGGCTATTTATTACATCTCTAGCATGTGTCAGGCTCAGTACAGCACTCCTGGGCTTTGTTTTTCTGTCTGGGAGGTGACGTGGTGACTGTGAGTGTATATCCAGGGAAGAGTCCAAAGCTTCAGCTATGGATTTTTAAGCTATAGTCCAAAGTGATGAATCAAGTGGGAAGAAATTACCCTAGAAGCAATATTTAAAACTACAGCCAGGAGTACACAATAGTTGTCCAGGTGCTCTTGTATATAATGTACCAAAGCTGAGAAAGTTTTTTGGCCAGAAAAACAAACCAAAAAAGCCCCAACAGTACATTGCTTTAAAAACACTGTGATTATTAAAGCAAAGAATTAGACCTCAGTCGTGCAGAGAGGGATAAAACCAGTGTTTGTGAAGAGGTCAGACTGCCTTGAAACTTGTTTTTATGGAATGTGCCTGGCAGGAGAGAGGAAGGGCTGATATGCATTTCCAGTATTCAGAATATTCCCAAGCAAGCAAGTGCAGCAGCAAAAAGGGCAAATTTGCCAACAAACATGGAGCTGAATGGTCCCATTCTAAACATTGTATAGAAAAGTGAGGTGTTCCAAACAGCACTGATTGCTTCTAGTCAAATTTTTACTTTATTGACATTCCAAACTACATCATTCTTTACTGTAATAGATTTTAGTAGTAAGATATCACAAAGTTAGGTAGCCCAGAAGAATTTATTGCCTTTGTTCATGTGAGCAGTGTATGATGTAACATTAAGCATTACATAATAAGAGGTTGAGGAGGATTGCCGGAATTCATCACACAGAATTCATCACATGCCTTTTTCTCTGAGGCAGTCAGGCTCAGGTTTAATAAACATTGAATAAATTGAAGATTTCTGTAGATGATTTAAAACTTGATTCAAAAGTAGCTTTGCTCTCTAGTGCCAAATGAAAGCAGCCTTCTGTCGTGATAGAATACAAATGTGCGAATTTCCACTCCTAGTCCTTTGTTTTTCTCTACCATCTACTGACACAGCCAGCTTAAAATGAATGAATTAAGAACAGTTTAAAGCATAAACACTCATGATTCATATGAGAAGCTGCAGTTCACAGTTGTCAAGCCCATATTATCTCTGTGATGGATGCCTCAAAGCGGGGGTTTATTGCTTTCAGTTGCATATTGTTAATTCTTGGTGTGTTTTGGACTGGTCTAACTCCTTTTCTCCAGTGTGCATTGATAGGTACATTTTTTCTGCTGAAATGTTATTAGTATAGTGTTCCTTGCCACCCCACCCAACCCCTCATGTCCTGCAATTTTAGTGATAGGTCGTTATTCAGATGACAGATAACCAAGTACTCGAGTAGTGTATATCTAAATTAAAAACAGTAGATTTTTTTTACTTCACATTATTATGGAAGTAAAGCACAATCTTGACTAAAAATAGGTACCTTCAGTTCATGCATAAAATCAAACTCTAATACTAAGAACTTCTTTCTCCAAAGTTGTGTGTTCACATAGATGTGCATGAGGAGTTCCTCTTGAATGGAAGGTCATAGTGGATACTCCTCTATTTATATTCATCTGTATGGACTCAGACTACAAATCATGTAGCAAGAGAGAAAGCAGATAGTTTCTCTACATTAGGCAACAAGTAGAAATAGACTCTTTTTATAAGGCACTATTTCTGTGGTTTGTAGTTTCCTTTTGTTTCTAGTGGTTTAGACTTACTGCTCTTACGTATATTTACAAATCTCTCTTAGCACTAAAAAACCCCTGCCTCAGTCTTCAGCCTGAAGTCAGACTGTCCTGAACTTTAAAGTACCCATGATAAAATGACTTGAAGACAATATTCAGTTTATTGTCTTTACTTGTGGATATTGTATTTCCTACTGATAGGTAGCACCAAACAGTAACATTTAAGCACTTTCCTTATATCTTTGTTCAAAAAGGCAGCGGCAGGCTTTTTTCCTTTGTGTACTTCATCTGCCAGGGGTTAGAACCTGGGCTGTTAAATGCTGAAGAGTACCTCTTCTCCAGGGGAGGTTGTACTGTCACTCACTGCCCAACAGCATGGTATTCAGCACCAGACAAGGCTCTGCAGGTCATTTGATTAGGTTTGTGATAAATGGCAAGGAAATGGTGGAGAGAAAGCAAGAAACAACACACATTGTTTAACTTATCTTTTTTTCCCCCCTCTCCAGAAACAAAGTAAAGATAGATTTGGGCTTGAAGGTGATGAGGAATCAACCATGTTGGAAGAATCTGTTTCACCTAAGAAGTGAGTGCATGCAACAGGAGGAAATGGTCTGTCTTTCAGAGTGCCACATTTAGCTGCGGCAGCTTTTTCAAGTGAAGTAGTACAGTTATTACTGTTAAAGAATGGTTTTCTACAGAGTATTTCAATAGAAGGAAGTACTATCCCCAGGCAATTCAGCAGGCTCCTAGCTTCATTCAAGGATTGAAGAGCAGATATTGGTCACTAAATTGTTGGTTAGGGCAACCAGCAATGGCACCAGTTTGTACCAACTTGACTCTTGAACAAAGGCACTAGACTGTAATGCAGTAAAATGCTGGGGCAGAGAGGGGGATAATGAAGCAGAGCTTAAAAGTTGTAATATTTTTTTCATCTTCATGTATGATTTACAAGGTTTTAGTTGCTTGTGTCTGCTAGTTCCATGGTTTCCAGTAGATTTGACACCTATCAGCTTAGTTGTACATAGTGTTATGAGTAGAGCTGGCTTATTTCACTAGCCAAACCCATCAGATGTGTGATGTGGGTAAAGGAAAGGGTTTGGTACCCGTAGGTCAGGTTATGGTTTTGATAGGAGAGTAACTGAACATAGCAAAACACAGAACTGTAGAGCTGACCATACTCACAAATTTTTCTGTGCAGTGAGACAATAGAAACAGATTTGTGACATTATAAGCTATAATGAGCCACTCATTTCTTGTAACTCTTGAGGGTGGCAGTGTCAGCAGTGTGTATGTGAAAAGTCCATTTGATTTGTTGTTAAGCATACGGTTTATATGAAATAGATTTGTTAGATATTTCATGTGGTCTTATGGAAAATTTCATCTTTTGATGGATCACACATGTTCAGATGCACTTTATTTTAACATAGCCATTTCCAAACCACTTCCAGAATATACTGTTTGCTACGTGCTGTGCAGAGAACTCCAAAACTTGTAATATAAATAAACGATTTTTTATAAACTTGTAAATATAAATATACAATTTTTTCACAGTTGAAGTCACTTTTTTTTTCCTTCAGCAGAATGTTGTTGTTACAGCCTGAATTTCTGTCAACGCTTCTAGCTATTAAAGGTTGAATCATGTTTAAATATGAGCAGTATATCTGGCAAGGCAGTTCATGACCATGGATGGCAGTAACTTTATTTATTATTCTCCAGCCAAGTATCTGGTGGACTGCCAGATTATTTGCAAGTACTGTGTGTGCTTGTTTGTATAAAGGAAGAAAGAAAGTTTTTATCCCAATTCTAGGGAGTACTTGCAAAAGATCTCCACAAGGTTCATGCTTCTATTTTCTATTGATCAGCCTGTGATACAACTGAAACAAAGCAGTTGTTATGCTGTAAACCTTATTCTGGTTCTGTCTGCCATGCGTCTAAAAGGGATAAAGCTATTGTGTCATGTTTAACAAAACCGCACATTGCCAACTTTCCTTGGTGCCTGCTCATTAGTGCTTTTAATAACTGATCTGCCAGAAGCCCCAGATTATCTTTATTTTTAATATATTAGAAAATGATTAGAAAGAAAATCCATAAAGTTTACTTTCTTCTCCAGATGTTGTGAAATGCAGTTTAAATCTTAGAGGAAGAACAGCTGGCAGAACTCGATTTGCAGGAGCTCACTAATTCTGTGTTGGATGTTTTTTCCCAGATCCACCATTCTGCAGCAGCAGTTCAACCGAACTGGGAAGGTGGAGCATGGCTCCGTGGCACTGCCAGCTGTGATGCGCTCAGGCTCCAGTGGCCCCGAGACTTTCAACATTGGCATCATGCCTTCTCCTCAGCAGCAAGTCACAACTGGCCAGATGCACAGAGGACATATGCCCCCACTTGTGAGAAACCTCCTTGTTTTGTGTGTGAAACCTGTCTGTGCAGCAAGTAGTCAGAAACAGAATGTTATACTCATTTCTTTGAGCAGGAATCCTGGCTGTTACATCCTTACTGTTCTACCAAACATAAGTTTTAAATATACCTTAAGTATTTAGGGTGTCACATTTTGACTTATTTCCTCATTTTCTTTAAAGCAGGCTCTTCCAGCCTTTTCTTTACTTCTAAGTAGTTAAAACTAGTATTCAAAGGGAAAAAAACCCCAAAGATTTAAAGACTGGCAAAAGTAAGCAATTTTAAGGATAAGGCTTACTTCTAGCTTATCACTAGCCCACCAACTTAGAAATTTTTTAGCAGGGTTAAAGCTGATAGTGCTTTTTTTCATTTAAATTGAAAGACTTTCACAAGCCCTAAACTGCATTTAGAGAATATAATCAATGCTTAAGGTCATGACATACTACTAGAAGTGCAGTCTGTGTAGTGGATTGACCTTGGCTGTTCGCCAGATGCCTGCCCAGCTGCTTTTTTACTCCTACTGCTCAACCAAAGAACTGTGTATGGAAGATATATAAGATTAAAAAAAGCTTTATATCAGCATAGGTCAAGATAAAGACAGAGAGATCATCAATTATGTTCATGGGCAAAACAGAATCAGCTTGGAGAAAATGAATTTATTTTATTGTGGATTAAAATACAGTTGGATGGTTAGAAACAGATGAAAACTAAAAACCCTTATCACCCACCCCCTTTTTTTACACAGACTGAACTTCACTCCTTCAGTTCTGACTATTCTACTCCTTGCTTACAAGTGGTCAACTTGTAACAGCCTCACTCTGCTTCTCCTTGCTCCTCACACTTTTCCCCAGCTCCAGCATGTCCTTTCTGTGGGTTGCAGTCATTCAGGATAAACTGGCTCCAGTGGGGGTCCCCTATGAACTGCAGTTCACTTCAGGAGAGCCTGCTCCAGCACTGGGCTCCTTCCTGGCAAGGCCCTGCTCCAGCACAGGCTCTCCATGGGCTGTAGTTCTTTTCAGGGAACTATCCACCTGCTGCGCTCTGGGGTCCTCTGGTCTGCAGGGCAGATACGGGGGTATCTGCTCCAACACAGCCCTGTCCACAGACTGCAGGGAAATTTACCTGCTGCACTTTGCTCTCTCCCACAGGCTAAGGAAACTCAGCTCTGCTGTCTTGAGCATCCCCTCCACATCCCTCTCAGGCATTGGCATTTGTTTCTTGAACTCCTTTTTCCCCTCACTGCCCTTTCTCACCAATATTTTGTCCTTTGTCGCCAATGTTTTCCCAGAGGTGCCACCAGTTTGGCTGCTGCGCTCAGCTGTGTCGTGTGCTGGGTCTCTCAGAGCTGTCTAGAACTAGCTTTGCCCAGTGTGGGGCAGCCCCTGGCTAATTCTCCCAGAGGCCAACCCTGCAGCCAAAACTTTGCCATAGGCACCCAATACAGATAGCATCCTGCTCTGCCTAAACCCCTTCAGTTTTCTGTTAGCTTATGCATATTGATGACAATTTAGTTTTAGAATTGTCCTTGATTGCACTGGGAGGCTGTCCCAGGAAATCAGTAATGATCTAGAAGCAAATTGAATTTTCATGTTGCTCAAATGCAGATCAGTAAGACAGCTCAGTGGGTTTGTGTGTGTCTGTTTGCCACTGTTTGAGCTGAGAAAACGGAGCACTTTATATGTGTGTGAAAGTACTGTGGAGTGTAAAATGGCATGAGCAGAATCAACATGGTGAGAAGAGTTTGAGTGCTTTGCTTTCTCCATTGTGCAAGGGGAAAGGCAGCTCTCTGAAATGGCCTGGTGTGGTTGCTGGACTGCTGTCACTCAGGGTCTCTTTGTGCACATGTGACATGTGCTTGAAGTGCCCTCTGGAACACAGCACAGCCATTGCCTTGCTTTGCTTTGCAGACCTCAGCTCAGCAGGCCCTGATGGGGACCATCAACACCAGCATGCACGCGGTTCAGCAGGCACAGACTGACCTCGGTGAAGTGGATAACCTGCCGCCTCTGGGGCAGGACATGGTGAGTTCTTCGAGTCTTAGTGCTTTGGGGTGTTTACAAACCAGTTTAGTCATTGTCCCCAGATCTAAAGTGGTATTGCTGAACCTTTTAAAATGGGGTAAAAATTTTGTGCTGTCTATAAGGAATTAATGTACAGTGTTCCACCTCACTCTAATCAGCCTCCTAAGATCAGATTTGCAGACTTCCTTGCATAAACCTGCCTGGAATGCTATTGTTTTGTGGGCATATGTACAGTTAAATGCAAACAGTGGCCATTATTAATGTTGGGACTTAATGCTTTGCAGAGACATGGAAAATAAGAACAAAATATGATTCTGTTGTTCATGATCCAGGGCAGGGGGACAGAGCCAGAGGGTTATTGCTTATGGGGGACTGTCAGTCAAGAGTGTTTAGCCTTTCTTATAGCACTTACCTTAAAAAGGCAGCTGTTGAAATGTGAGAGCAAATCCGTAGTCAATGAATCAGCAGAAGAAAATTGTTGCTTTCATATTTCACTTTAAGGGCCTGCTGCTTGCCTTCTGTTTGAATGGGAGATGTACATAGTATCTTGTCTTACAGAAACTCACTGCAGTCCTTAATTATTCTTTTTTTTATTGCTCTTCAGGCATCAAGAGTATGGGTTCAGAACAAGGTTGATGAATCAAAACATGAAATACACTCTCAGGTTGATGCAATCACTGCAGGAACTGCATCTGTTGTTAACCTTACAGCAGGTAAATTTCAATGGGAAGGACTTCCTTGCAGTCTGCTAACTATTTGTGAATCTAAATCAAGTAACATGTGAACTGAGTCTGGGGCAGCTGCAGAAAATTTTCTTTAAAACACACCAATAGCTAAGTGCATTGATGTATGGAAAAAACTTGGTGTCCCTCCCAACACAATTTTTTGTATCTTCAGTTTCTCTAAAGGCTTAACAGTCCGTGAAGATAAAATGTAGCTTGCTTATCCAACAGAGTGTTTGCAAGCTTACTACAAGCATCATTGATCTGGCAGTTGTTAAGGAGAGATTATGTATTGACAGTGGTTTTTTCTTCAGCAAATTACAAGTTGAGGGAGCTGTGAGTGGCTTAAAGAAGACAAGACTGTATTACCTTAGGTTCTTTCAGTATTGAAAGAGGCTGAAACTGTGGACTTCTCAGCAAATTGCATTGAATGAAGAGACATTCCATTAGAGGATAGATTATTGCAGAAGAAATGTAGAAATCAGAAAATTTAGAGCAGTCTCATTTTTTTAAGTGACACGTTACTTAGTAGGTATTGCTTGGCTGTCTTGAAATGTCTCTTTTATCTCTCACCAGAGTGTAGCTTTTTGTAGCTGCCCCTGTTTGCCTTTTAGCCACTAAGGCATTCTGATCATTGAAAAACATTTGCTCTGCAGGGGACCCGGTTGACACTGATTACACTGCTGTGGGATGTGCAATTACAACCATCTCCTCCAACCTCACTGAGATGTCCAAAGGTGTGAAACTGCTTGCTGCTCTCATGGATGATGAAGTTGGAAGTGGAGAAGACCTTCTGAAAGCTGCTCGAACTTTGGCCAGTGCTGTTTCAGACTTGCTGAAGGCTGTGCAACCTACTTCAGGAGAGGTGAGTACAGAAAAACTTCTCAGATTCCCTCTTTTTTGGCCGTATTGCTTGCACACTAATGCAGAAGTTCCATGAGGAAATCTAAAATGCAAGTAAAGCTCATTTTATTTGAATTAATGCATTTCACTGTTACGTCTTTGCAGCCTCGCCAGACAGTTTTGAGTGCAGCTGGAAGCATTGGACAAGCAAGCGGGGAGCTACTGAGACAAATTGGAGAGAATGAAACAGATGAAAGGTTCCAGGTAATGAGGGAGTTGCTTGTCGCTGTCAGAACTGTGCAGTTTTGTAATGAGGAGGTCCCTACATAAAACCATGCTTCTCAAAGTGTGGTGAGAAAATGCTGGAGTTTCTCTATGCTAAGTGAATCCATTTTGAAGTTGTTTTTAATTACATAATCACATAGTGCTGATTTCATAGGAACCCCTATTTCATCCTTTGCATCAGACAGATGCTGTCATGCTTCATGGAGAGCTTTTTGCACTGTATTTCTTCTCATTCATTATAATGGGTTTTATGTAAGTGTTTGCTGTGTCTGTATGTCTACATGTAAACCAGAAGTTAATAAAATCTTTTTGTAAACTGAGTAGAAGAAAACCATTGTATTGCAAACAAAATTTCTTTAAGATGAATAGTAGTATCAATTACAAAATCATGATGCCTTATGATTTAACAGTGTTTGCTATTAGCAGTTTAAGACCAGTGCTCTTAAATGCTCTGTAAAAAACGTGTGGATTTTTTCACTGAATGCCAAGGCTGTGTTTGCACCAGTACCAAGGGAAGGTACTTTTCAGCAGCAGAGAGACCTCTGGAGTGCACCTCTGGAGTGCACCGTGTGCAAGGTGTCTGCTATTAGAACTTACAGGCCTTTTATACCACTTCATCCACCAGTAAATCTGTGAACTTCATCAGAGTTCTTATTTGTATTCCTAGTTGAATATGTATTACAGCTCTTGGCTAAGCGAAAGAATTCAAGCATTCTTATCTGTGTTATGGAGTATTGGAGAAAGTTGATAAGGAAAGGAATGGTTTATCATATCTAAAAGAAAACAAAAAGTAGTGGGTTTAATTTTTGAAATGCAAGATTTTCTGCCTGCTGTGAAGTTGAAATTATAAATAAGTCTATTGGAAGTATTCTCTTTACTGGAAAACCAAGTCTTTTTAACAATAGATGCAATAAGAAGACTCCATCGTACTAAAAAATTGGTGGGATTTTAAGTGGGGAAATGGAAGAAATTATTTGAACTTAGCGATTGCAGGCATTAACATCTGAGTATGGTTTAATGTTGCAGACTGAGTTTTCCTTTTACTTTACCAGGATGTTCTGATGAGTTTGGCCAAAGCTGTTGCCAATGCTGCTGCCATGTTGGTGCTGAAGGCCAAGAACGTAGCACAGGTGGCTGAGGACACAGTCCTGCAGAACAGGGTCATCGCTGCTGCTACCCAGTGTGCACTCTCTACTTCCCAGCTTGTGGCTTGTGCTAAGGTGAGGCAGTGGTGTTTGTGAAGGGGCAGAGCATCGTGTCCAGTGAGTGCTGCTCATGCTGTGTGTACCCAGTGGCCTTGGGAATGGACTGTTAAATAAGCCTTTTCTGAACACTCTGGGTGCTGTCTCCATGCAGGTGGTGAGTCCCACCATCAGCTCCCCAGTGTGTCAGGAACAGCTGATTGAGGCAGGGAAACTGGTGGACCGCTCAGTGGAGAACTGTGTGCGAGCCTGCCAGGCTGCCACGGATGACAGCGAGTTACTGAAGCAGGTCAGTGCAGCTGCCAGCATCGTCAGCCAGGCGCTCAATGACCTCCTGCAGCACGTGCGCCAGTTCGCCAGCAGGGGGGAGCCTATCGGACGCTATGACCAGGCCACAGACACCATCATGTGTGTCACCGAGAGCATCTTCAGTTCCATGGGAGATGCTGGTAAGTTGCTCTGAAGAGCAGTAGCTTGCCACGATTCACACGTGCACCTTTCAAGTCAAGAAAATAAAAATCCTTCTTCTCTGTTTTCTGCTTCTAAGCTAGTGCTGTCATGATGGGTAGTTATCGAGCCCATAATATAAATCAGCAATATGCACATAGCTGTGTGCTAGATGGAGTAAATATTCTGTGAAAACAATCAATACCATGATAAAGAAACACTAATATTTTGTCTGTTTTTTTGCCACTGCTTCACTTCATAGACTTGTATAGCAATTTCTCATCTCCAAATAAGACAACAGGTACCTAGGCAAATACTTCACAGTGATTGACTTTACTATGTGTCAACATAGATTTTGTTGTAGGTTTTTAAACTTACGTCTGCTTTTTCTTCTGAGATATTTTTAAGAAGTACAGCTTCTAAAACAAGAAACAAGATGGTTTTGGCTGAAATCCCCCCCTTGAAATCTTAACCATCTTAATGGTGCTAAGTGTTTTATGACAAAGTTCCCAGTTTATATTAGACAAAAGATAATTCCCCAGAAACACAGGAAGAAGATGGGTAATTTTTATTGAAGGAGTGAAATCTTGGCTGTGATTTGAAAGCAAAATTATTAGTCTTTGCTGGGACAGGAGTTTCCCTGAACTGTATATTCAGAATTACCTAAAAATACTGATTGTGTGTTTTTGTCTTACTATCTAGATTGCAGATACTACACTTTTTTCTTAATCTCCACTGTAGTGGTTTCTGTCATTTATATTGCAATCCAAGATTTGTTCATGAAACTTTCTGGTTATATGTGTGTATATATGTGTATAATTTTCAAGTAAAAAAATACTTCAGCAAATGTAACTTCATTTTTGCCTTGTGAAATGATGCTGAATTTTGAAACCAAGACTGAAATGCAAAGAGGAGAAGGTAAAAATGCAGCTGTGCTCCCCAGGTGAAATGGTGCGGCAGGCCAGGGTGCTGGCTCAAGCCACTTCCGATCTTGTCAATGCCATGAGGTCCGATGCAGAAGCAGAGATCGACATGGAGAACTCCAAGAAGCTTCTGGCTGCTGCAAAGCTCCTGGCAGATTCCACAGCCCGCATGGTTGAAGCTGCAAAGGTACCAGGAAAATGAACTGTCCGCTTAAAATTGTAAGGCTGTAGAGAAAGAAGAGAGGGTATGTGGGATTTATAAATAGGATCTGGCTGATAGTAGAGATGGTTTCTCTTATCCCTGAAAAAGTTTGGCATTTAATGACTTACCCCAGGTACATTCCAAAAACCAATTTATTAGCTACCTGGATTTTTTTAGTTTTAAAAGATCTTCTTGCACTGCTTTTACTTTCCTATGTGCATAGTAGTCATGACTCAAGCCGTGTAGGGGAGTTACCACCAGCCCTGAGCCCTGCTGTGCTGCCAGTGTGTGGTGTGTACCAGTGCAAATGGAACAACAGAACCACAGCAATCTCTTACTGGAGTCATTACAAAGCAACTCCCCTCTGCCTAAGGAAGAGTTTCCTCCGTCTGGGGAATCTTGCCTGTGTTGTTCATCTGTGCATCCTTCCCTCCTTGTTCTCACTAGAGAGGCAAATATCTCAACTTTTCTTTCCTTTCTGTGCTGAAAATGTGTTTCAATCTGCTAGGGAGGAATATGTCCTTTGAATTGTTTCCCAGATCCTGCACTGAAATGATTTTTACGGGAGCAGGGCCAGCCATTCTGCTGGGACTCCAGAAGGCCTGTATGCCTGGCTTCCTGTCCTTGACTTTCCAGTATTTTCTGACTTCAAGTGGAGAAAATCTACTGTGTTAAACTTCAAGTATTGGACTGCAGTTATTGAAAGACATATTGAATTGGGAATTTTAAAAACTGGGCTTTTTTCAAAAACCTATATTCATACAAGTACATTATTTCAGATCAGAGGGGAAGCAGTTAAAAAAGGCTTTTTTCCCAAGCACCTGAAGTAGTTTATGAAGCAAATGTTCAGCTTTCTTCTTCTAAGTACCAGACAGACAGTAACAGCCTTCCACTAGGAACAGACTTCCCACTTCCACTAGGAAAAGCTTTGAAGTTTTGTAATATTTCAGTGTTCTTCTAACTTTCCTTATGATAATTTAAGGAAAATGAATGTTGATGTAGCAGATGCAGTCTGAACTTAAGTCTTGATGTTCATCCACATTTTCTCAAGTCATTTTTATTCAGACTTACAGTTTTTACTTCGAAATTTTGTGCAGGGAGCTGCAGCCAATCCTGAAAATGAAGATCAACAGCAGCGTCTGAGAGAAGCAGCAGAGGGACTGCGGGTTGCTACAAATGCCGCTGCACAGAATGCCATCAAGAAGAAAATTGTCAACAGACTAGAGGTTGGAAACCAGATAGTGTTGTATTTTCAGCTTGCTCCCTTTCAATAATTAGTATCTGTAGATAATTTCAAGAAAGAAGAAATGCATATATCAGTGAAAGTGCTAAGCAGAGAATGACAGTGCCATAAGCTCAGTTCCAGAGTACAAGGCTTAGAATTAGACATGCCAGTATATCATAACATAGTTCTCAGGAAATTGAGCAACTTGTATCACAGATGTGGTAAAGTGGTGTAGGATTTGACTCAGAAGGCATTTGATGATGGGTTAGTCCTAAAATTAAACAGCTGAGCTGAAATGGATTCATTGCTGTGTTAATTTATCTCTATGGTGTGCCATTTACACACAGTATCTCTTGGTGGCTTTACTAGGATATAGAGTTCCATATAAATTTCTGTACAAAGTTAGTTGAATTGCAGCATATGCAATTAAACTGGGAAATTACTCAGAGTCAAGAAGCAGAAGTGGAAGTAAAAAGATAGATCCTATCTAGTGGCCATGCCAAGAGAGAGAAAGGCAATTTAGTAAGGATAAAATACCATGGAAGTTTGTCTTGTAGGCACAGTTTGATCTTCACATTCTCAACTAAAATGAAGAGAAGACAGATTAAAAAAATAAACTTTTCATAATTCCTAGTTTGCAACTGCGATTTTTACATTAGTCTGCTTCAAATGCAGTAAGATGACCATGTTCCAGGAATACATTAAGTTCCCGTATCTGTCTAGAACTAAAAATCAGGAGTACTTTAGGAAATAAAGGCTGATGTCTGTAATTTTATAACTGCATTCAAGAAAGTTTTATACAAAGAGTATTTTATATGTTTTGCTGTTAGAACATATACTGCCTTACAAAGGAGTAAGATGTATAATAAACTTCATGCTTACTTCTATTTAGTGGGCCAGTTAGTATTGTACATGTTGAAGTACCTTGGATACGTTGTTGAATTTTTATTTTTGTAATAGGGTGATGTTGATAATAACATTCATAGATATTTGACAAAGGTCTTTACAATGCTTTTAGACTCAGAAATACCAGTATTTTGTACCTCTGTGTCATTTTAGGATCTTTGCTTTTGACGTAGAGCAATCTCGGCAGAAATTGGCCTCTAATTGGCTTCTAATTCTGCCTTTTTCTTTATTGGCAAATTCGAGATGGATAACAGTGTTCAAATAATTTTCACCTTGAGAGAAGAGCAATGATGGTCAGTTGAGGTTTCCTTAACGCAAATCAAATTAAGCGATAAAATGTATTAATTTGTCAGTGTTACTGTCAAAGTTACCTATAGTAATGTGTGTTTCATCCTCTGAATTATGCCGTTTTACCACTGATTTAACTTTCTTTTTCTCCAAAGATTGCAGCTAAACAAGCTGCAGCTGCTGCTACTCAGACTATTGCAGCATCTCAGAATGCAGCTGTTTCCAATAAGAACACAGCAGCCCACCAGCAACTTGTGCAGAGCTGCAAGGTAAGCACAGCATAGTGCATGACAAATAACTCTTGAACTCTGCTTTATGGGGAACTGACGATGATCACCTTCTATAATACTGTTGCAACCTCAAAAGGAGCTTTAAAAAAAAAGAAAAAACCCAACATCGCACATGTTCATGTGCGTGGATTCTGGAGAACCCTCATTTACTGTATTATCCGTGTGTTGCTGTTTGTAGAGCTTTGCAAAGCTGATCTGCTATTAGTGCCATGTAACATTTGGCTGTTACACACACCTTAGAAAAGGATGCACAGGTGTGTAACTGTTGAGTAACAACCAATTCACCTGAAGTACTTTTTCTACAAGTTTTGGTACAGATCAGCCAGTGATGGGACATATGCAGAGCTGTGCTGGAAGCATTGTACAGAGGGGTCCAGTTTCTCAGGAGTTAGTGATTTCCTGACTGTGATTCTAAGCTTTGGCCATGCCTTCAGTGTATGAGTGTGATCTTCAGCAGGGGAGTAGCTTTATGATCATCAAAACTGGCTGTTGAATCATACATGCAGTGAAATAGGACTGAGGTCTGTTGTGGGATAAAGGTAACCTTTGGATTTCCCATAATGAAGGATGGAGTAGCAATAGTGATTTATACTATAATGGAGTGAAATTCTCATTTAACATATCAGTTATCTAATTGGTTAAATAACTAACAGCTGCTCCTGCTATTCTGATGTTCCACCTCCAAGCAACTGGGACCTTAAATGTCACCATAAAAACATAAGTTACAGACCTTACCGTGGGGTTACCATGATTCCTAGCTTGAAGAAGCTTAAAGCTGTAAGATCACAGATTTCAAGGTATGCCTGAAGTCAAGCACATTTTTATAGTTCCAAGCTAGAATTCAGAGTCTGATGAGAAACTGTTCCCTATTGTGTTTAAGCCATATTTGCAAAAGACAGTAGAATGCAGAAGGATTTTCTTCTGCATCAAAGGGCAGTTATGTGGGGAAAAAGAGCAGCCATTAAAGACGATATTGTTAAAAACCACATTAATGTTTTGCAGTTACTTCTTGTCATGGTGCAGTCCTAAGAAATGTTGGAATTAAATAAGATAGCTCAAGTACACTTCAGAATTGTACTGTAGAGAGCTGCTATTTCAGTATGAATTTTTACAAAGTGCAACCTGATAACTATTGTTTACTATTCATTCTAATTTTGTCTTGATGCTCATTTATTAGATAGCAGAGAAGATTCAGTATCTACTTTTTTACATTTTTGTGGTGGTGGTAATTTAGTATTGCACTGCTCAAGTGTTATTGAAATTCACTGCTCAAGTGAAATGGATGGATGAGGACCATGAATGTGGACAGTCCAGGAATAAAGTTTTAGCAGTATACACTTGCAGATGCCCCAGCCATGCTATGAAGTTTGTGTTGCTGAAAGCCAATGAAAAGTGGGCTGAGGTGCTTGTGTGTAAAAGACAATGTTTTTCTGAAAGCAGGACATTCTCTTGAAAAAATCTATCACCTTCACTGCTGGCATTTGAACATACAAAGGAAGTAATTAATACTTGATATACACAATTCTACATAAAAATCTTGGATTGTCCTGTAGGAGCTGTTAACTAATAAGTAATGTGAATAACAATTTCTTTAGTAGGACATCTCTAAAAAAGTCCTATTGTATATTAATTTTCCATGGAGTCGTGAATTAATTCTGTGACAGCACTAGAGTATTTTGCTTAGGAACACTGCAGTTGTCCTTAAGGGGAGTGGGCAGCCTGCTTGTTTTATTTTCAGAGGATTTTGAGGTTTTGTTTATTTACTAAAATCTTTTCCCTTTGTCCGTTTTAGAATGTTGCAGACCACATTCCTCAGCTTGTGCAGGGGGTAAGAGGAAGTCAAGCTCAGGCAGAAGACCTCAGTGCCCAGCTTGCTTTAATAAATTCCAGCCAGAATTTCCTTCAGGTGAAGTGAACCAATCATTGCAGTAGATGCAAAAAGCATTGTTTTCATTTGTGATAAATAACCAGTAAACTGTTAAGAACCATGTAAAGAAGTTCACTGCTAACTATGAGCCATACATAAGGGAGAATTTAGTTCCTCAGGTTAGGTGGCTAAAATACATCGTATCTGTGGAGAGTGAAAACTGCTGACATCAAGGTTAAAAGTAACAAGATAAAACGAATGTTTATGGAGAAGAAACATTCATTGCTGTAGCACTTGCCTTCTGGGAAAGAGTTTAAAGAACAAGATTGAGAGAATTTAGCATCTTTCTAAGTAGAGGTCTGAATATGTGGGAGACTGTTGTAACATTTTTAGGCAAGGTAAACTTAGTGTTGCAGCAAAAAGTTTCAGAATTCCTCAGAAATAAAAGGGAATATTAGCATGGTTTTTTAGATATTAGCCTGCATGATAGATATAGATTGATGGTTTGGTAAAAACACCAAATTTGACTGTGTGCTTCTTCTAAAATATCATAAAATATAAAAATAGAATATTGAGCATTGATAACAAAACTATTGGATTATTGCTAACATTACAGGAAACAACACCAGAAAACAATTCTCTGTGCAATGGCATGGTCATTACTTGGCATTAGTTAGTCTTGCCTTAAATGTGATTGCTGTTAGCAGGTTTTTCTGGTCCTATGTAGGCAGAGGGATCAGAAACCATGTTCTCACTCTGTTTAAGTATTTGCTGTATGATTCCCTCTGGAGTCATTCACATGATTGATCCATCACCCCTGTGGCTGTATGTGTGTACAGTGTTGATGATGAGAATCAGCAAAGATTTTTAGTTGTATTAGCAGTAATCCCTGTGTAGAGGCATTGCTTGAATTACAGTTTCCATTTCATAGAATTTTGGCAGAGGTTAATATTTAGAAACATAGAGAGAAATTTGCCATCTCTGCCACCTGGACCTGATTGTACCATATGAATGCTGAATGGCAAAATTTCACATTTCAGTATTTTTAAGTAGTCTACATGAGTACTCAAAGGCCTCAGGCAGACATTGGAACCAATGGAGTAGTCATTGTCCCAGTAAAGCACAGAGGAGTCCTGCTGCAGAGGACTTGGAAATGTGACAGAATTATGACAGGGTGCTTCAGCTTAAGCAGCAGGAATGTGCTGGTCATTAAAGAAAAATCTAGAAACCTCATGAGTGTGTGAATGGAGGAAGCAATTTGTTTATTGAATCTTAAGCCTTCTTTAAAGAAAATTAGCTAGTAAAACCAATTGTGTTCACTGTTGTTCTTTGAACAGCCTGGAAGTAAAATGGTGGCATCTGCTAAAGCTGCTGTCCCCACAGTGACTGATCAGGCAGCAGCAATGCAGCTCAGTCAGTGTGCAAAGAATCTTGCTACCAGCTTAGCTGAGCTACGAACTGCGTCCCAGAAGGTAGGTAAATACTGGTTTTAATCAGCTAAAACAAGAGGACTTTATGTCTCCCCTGAGGGAATAGCTCATGCTCACCTCAGTGCTCATAGCAGTGCTCACCTCTTACTGCTGTATTTTGTGCACACTTTGCTCAGACTCCCAGGTGGCCTCTGTATCATGATAGAAAGGGGAGGGAGAAGTGACAAGAAAACTGAAAAACCTTGTGTTACCCTTTCCATACCAGACAAATGTGAGGAGAGTATACAGAGCAGCACATCAGGACTCTGAGCTGCTGTTATATTTGAGGGAGAGCAGGGAAAAGGGAACACATCTCATGCCCCACCAAACCAGTGAGAACCCAGCTACAGCACTGCTGTGCTTACTGCTGTAATGGTGAACTGGAATCATCATCTCTAAAATCCAGGGAAGCAGAGGCTCTCTGTGTTTCACACACAGATTTTTAAACTATGTGGGGCTTAAAGAAAATACAAGTGGAAAGTCTGGTCTTTTTTGTATGTGTATGTGTACACTGAGACCTGAAACTGGAATTGTGGCATTGAGGTGGCTATACCTGAGCTAATGCTAAAATTTTCATCTCATACTGATCAATGTGGGCTGCCACATCGGGGGGTCAGTGTGATTTTGGTCATGATGCACAGTGAGGCCACCGATCAAAGGGGAAGTCCAGAGTGCAGCAGTTACTTTCTCAGTCCCTGGGGTGCCTGCTGTGAAGGGACATGTACACAAGCAAAGTGCACCTCATTCCCCTGATGCCTCTTAGCAGAGTGTTATTCTCTTCACAGACTGAAAATACTGTTCAGGAGTTTGGGATCCATGATGTATAACACTTAGAGGGCTCACAATGGCCTCTAAAGTAGGAAGAGAAATAATATGGGAGGGGGAGATTTAGATCTGAAGCATTTACTGTTTCTCAAAGTTGCTTACAGCTGCTAACAGTGGTACTGATCTGATTCCTGAATAGGCTCATGAAGCGTGTGGCCCAATGGAAATTGATTCTGCTTTGAATACAGTCCAGACACTCAAAAATGAACTGCAAGATGCGAAGATGGCAGCTGTGGATGGACAGTTAAAACCTCTCCCAGGAGAAACTGTAATTAAGGAAGGATGTTCTTAATTTAAAAACAAACAAAGAAAGTTAGCTGTTAAAAAACTTAAATATTAGAGGCAAAACATGTCATGAGGCTTTGGATAATGATGATGCCGATAGGATCTTGCACTGATTCTCTTAAAAAGAGCGTATGTTACTACTACACCAACAGTATATTCTGTAGAAGAGTTATAGGACTGTAGGACCTCCTTCTCTATTGTACAAATTACAATTTGGTAACAGTGCTGTTTTGGTCTTGTCAAAAAGAATTTCTTTTCAATAGTGACAATGATGAGAGCTCAGGACAGCCAGTTCTAGTAGGCTTAGAAAGTGAGATAGTTTATTTGGGGGACAAAAAGCCCCTTTTTAGGTGAAGGTATTTACTTCCACTGCTAATTATAAAATAGTTTTATAGTTCACCCTACCTAATATGTTATTTTGTCCTGAACAGGGAAAACATGCTAGTCAGATTTCAGAGAAACTCTGTGTATTCAGTAGCTGAGATGAAAGTTCAGACTTCTGTGGAATGAGGAATTTTTCAGTACTATTTAAAAAGAAGTGTGTTTTTGTTGAGCTTAAACTAAGTATTTTATCCTGTGCAATTTTTTACAGCTTGAGAAATGCACTCAGGACCTGGGAAGCACATCCAAAGCAGTCGGTTCTTCGATGGCCCAGTTGTTAACTTGTGCTGCTCAGGGAAACGAGCACTACACAGGTACTCTTTTATTCATAATGGCTCTGTGAAACCTCTGCTTTCCGTCAAATACTTGACAAAAGGTTTTCTTATCACAGACTACTTAAATCAAGGATTTACTCAATTTTTTTTAGTGCCGATAGTGAATTGTGGGAAGTTACAAAGAATTGTGAGTGTGACTCGTGCTTCATAAAAGAACAGTGATGCAATCTGCTCTGTCTTTAATCCGAATAGATTGGGACGTCTGTTGTTTTTGTAAAGATGTGGCACTGACACTCTGTGAAGGGCAGAAATAAAATATATTGCATTTTAAAGGTCACTGCCACTGGAAACATTGCTACGTCCTTACAGAAGGTTTTAAAGGGTGCCTTGGATATGTTTTGAAGCAACAGGATACAAACATAGTGGGGACAGCTTGGTGACATTCAGAACTGCATCTCTTCCTAGGTGTTACCAGTTCACATGTACAGTGCAGCTGCTCTGGCTGATTCATTGGAGCACATTTGCATAGTTTGAGGTAAAGCCAACAGGAAACCTGGGCACACAGATTCTATGGTTTATTTTTGTACCTGTGCTTTTAGAAACAAAAAACACCTTAATAAGAAAAATGCTCTACAGGAGGGACAAAAGTTTACTTGTAGGTGTTAAAATGTTCTATGTCCTTATTTCTGTTAGAAATGAAAGCTGTTGTTGCAAATGCTCCCATAAGATTTTTTGTCTAATGTTACTGATAAAATGCGTTATGGCAATTACGACTTCATTGGTTATAATTGCATCTGGGCTCTAGAACTTACAGTTGCTTTCATTCGAAGCAGATGGAATTTGATCAAGATGGCTTGTGTTTCTATCACATAGTTGTGCAGAAGTAGGCACTGGGTATCAGGCAAGAGAGTACAGATACTTGCAGCCGATAATGAATAGCTAAATCTAGTAGCTCTCTTATCACCAGGTTGTAGGAAACCCTACAAAGCAGTGCGTTCCTTTTCAATAATTTCATAAATAGAAGGAGACCATTATTCACATAGTCCTACATCTTAGCACTGGAGTTGATGGATGTCCTTTAACATTGGCCAGGCAGATCACAGAAAGTAATTTTATTACATCCTTTCTGTGACTTCATTCAGTTATTTTTATATGTTTTTACTCACAGTGATGTTAGGTTATATCAAGTTGTATCATTCCTAATAATCTCTTTATTGATTGCTTGAAGTTCAACTATTGTTGTGTTGTGGTGCTGAACTCTTGTACACCATTCTTGCAGACAATCACTTCCCCCATAGCTTGGAGTATGAGTTTTTCCTCATCTACAGGTTTTAGCTTTTCTTCTTTTTCAGTGTTTCTTTAACATGTAGTCAGTGGTGTAGAGAGCTGTGCCCAGAATGTGGTCTTTGGGCTATAACATTTATTAATTGCTTCACTACAGGTATTTCTCTAAGCAAATGATACTGTGTATTTCAAATGTGTTCCTGTTTGAAGACTTTCTTTTAAATGCATTTGTAGTGTTATTTTGCAATGGGATCATTACCTGCAAGATCATGTCATAAAATACAAAGATTGTCTTTAGGGTACTAATAGAATTCTTGGTGAAATGTGACCATAGGAGTTGCTGCCAGAGAAACTGCTCAGGCCTTGAAGACTTTGGCTCAGGCAGCACGAGGGGTTGCAGCGTCTACCACTGACCCTATGGCAGCCCACGCAATGCTGGATTCAGCCAGGGATGTCATGGAAGGCTCTGCGATGCTGATTCAGGAGGCCAAGCAGGCTCTGGCTGCCCCGGGGGATGCAGACAGTCAGCAGAGATTAGCCCAGGTAAGCTGGGACTTGAGCAGCTTCTTGAGTTGTCTAACACCCAGTGAATTTACTCCAAATCAGCATTAAGGAGAGAGAATGACAGAAAGTAAGGCTGCTAGGCATGACAACTTTCTATTCCTTACAACACTTCTCAGACAGTTACATCGTGTTAAACAATGCAGATGGTATAAAGTATGGTATTTTAGTCATCTCTTAGAAAAATATACAAAGATGCAGCTCTGTGCTTTTACCCACAACATATGTGTCCCCATTCCACTGTAAAAGGGGGACTCGGGGAGGATTTTTTTAATAGATTTCTCAGACAAAAGTAAAGTGCAAACGCGGTAATATTTTATCTGAGAACCGTTTATT
>VWPU01005961.1:0-54474 GCA_013398955.1 Callaeas wilsoni
CCCAACCCGGCCCCGGCCACCGCGGGCCAGCGGCTGAGCAGGACGGGACGTGGCACCGGAGAAATTCCCTCGCAGCCTTCTGAAAAACCCACAGTATTTTTTATGAGTTATTAAGCACACAGCCCCCTGCTGAGCGATGATTTAGGAATTATAAAGGTATTCGCTGCAGGAATTTTATTCTTTTTCTTTCTTGCCATGGCAACCAGGGTATGGAAGTACTTCAGAGGAAGACAGCGCCTCACAGTACACAATGTGTTTGCAGCACATCTTTCTTATGACGAGTTAAGGATTTTTAAAGCTGTCTTAGAAAAACTGGTTGAATAAAACAAAACCTACACAGCATGATTTTCTCCTACCTGCTTTAATAAAAGGATGTGGATATAGTCTGCCCTTCATAGAATTAGAAGTCCAGAATTCTAACAAAATGCCAAAGACTGCAAAAGAGGACCTAGTTTGGGTTTTTTTCCAGTTAGAAGGCACACCTAAAAGAGCTGGCAAAAATACCAGGGGGAAAAAAAAAAAAAGCAAAAACAATTTGTCTTTTAAAGACCAATCTGTAAAGATGTGTGGAAATGCATTAATTTAGATTTCTTTTTTTTGTCAGTTCTCAAAATTCAGGATCCTGCTTCTGCATATCTTATCTGCATGTCAGTAGCTGACGCCTTTTGTCAGTTGTAAAAGATAGTAAAGAAATAGAGGGGAAAATTAACATAAATAATACATGTTTGTAGAGGGAAGGAACTGATAGCTGAAGGACTCCTTTACCCTAGGACAGTAGCATTTATCCCAATCAAAACGAAGCAGCATATTTTCTCATTCCTAAAATAGCTAGAATTATTACTGTGCCACTCAGAATTTTATATGCCTGTTGGGATCATGACACAATCAGCAGACATGCAATAGTAATGATGAACTTCTTCAATTAAACAACAATTCTTTAAAAGAGTTGTCAAAAATCAGACTGATTTCCATATAAAAACAGCACTTCATTAGCAAGAACTGCCATGCCTTCCTACTGTTATCCGTGTTGAGGCAGCCAGAATTGTCTCCCTAATACTTATTCGAACACAGATAAATTACTTGCCTTAGGTAATATCTGATGACAGCAATTTCAGCCAGTTAGCTACAGCAACAAAATTGTTTATGTATACTTGCTTTTATACCCATCTATTCTCATACTGCAGAGCACAGAAAAGAAGAAGAAGAATCAAATCTCTTTCCCCATTTTTGGAAGTCCAAAACCCACTATAGCAAACAAACAGACTCCTAAGTGTCTTCAGCAAACTGGAGAATAAGATTGAGTACATCTCTGCTCTCATCCTTCTTTCAGTATTTTTAATATTTAAAAAATGATAGTGAAACAAAACTCTGAAGAACAGTTTTTAGTCTTTCTAAGCAGTGTGACAGAAAATCAGGGAAAGAATTTTGTTCTCAGATATTAATAAATGGAATTTCCAAGAATGAAAAATAATGGATGCTTCCACTAATGAACATTTCCCAAACACATGTATTGATTCTGGTATCCATTTACTGAGGAACAACAGCCATCTACTCTTACTTAAATTAAAAACCAGAACTAAGAAAATAAATAGCCCATTTCTATACAAACTACTACAGAATTTTTAGCTGCCTTTAGTTACCTATTCTTTAGTTGATATATAATATCCAAAAGTTATTATGTTATCCTATTAGATAACATATACACAATTGAAATCCAATGGTGGGAGGAAGTCCCACTCTTTTACAAAGTATTGAAGATTTCTTGGTCACTGATTTTAT
Organism: Callaeas wilsoni; assembly: GCA_013398955.1. NCBI lineage: Eukaryota > Metazoa > Chordata > Aves > Passeriformes > Callaeidae > Callaeas > Callaeas wilsoni. The sequence continues at coordinate 1,780 of VWPU01005961.1, forward strand.
GAAATGAATTACAATGTTCCAGACTCAGATTTTGCCCTTTTTTACCAAATGAGTTTTGGAAAGCATTCAAAGACATCTGATAATTTTGTTATTGCCCATTGCAGAACAAATGCAATGCTGCAATCTAACCCAAATATCTCATTTCAATATTCTAAAAAGCATTTATTATTGCCTACCGCTCAAGTAAGTTCCTTTACTTTTTTTCCTTTCCTTTTTTTGTAATATGCTTTATTAGCAGTCCACAATAAGAAGGAGGCATATTTCTTCTGAAGAACAGCATTTCCATGGCAATACACGTCACACGCAGCAACAATCTCTTATCTTTTCCCAACACCTACGACTGCTGGAGCTTAGCTTAATGTTATATAATAAAACACAGTACAAAGAACACAATCTCAGTGGAGACTTTAGTGCTTCCCTTATGTATCTTAGATATTCTTGGGTTTATAAGAGCCTTTAGGTCATAATGTTTCTTAAGCAACTAGAAGCTCTTTAATTAGAAGCAGGTGCACACAATTTTGGCTCACATGACCTGAGACAAACTCACCTGGATAGACTCCTAAGAAAGTAACAAAGAGTGGATGACAACAGCTACAAGACCAGATGTTTACTCTTCCTTCTTTTGCAAATATTCTGATGCAAAATCATTAAAATTACTGGGTTTGATTTTCTTGCTTTGTTTTGAGGCAGTGGGAGTTTGGGGTTTTTTTGTTTTGTATTTTTTTTTTTTAATTCCCAGTGGGTGCAAAGCAAAAACACATAGTAGGACATACAGTAGCACTATTTGCTGGTACCTTTATAATGTCATTACATCAGTATAGATAATGTCAATAAACTCATCTTTAGTCTGACTTACCAAGCAGACTTGCTGATCTGTCTCCAAAACATGCAACTCTCTAAGTCAATTAAATCTATTGCATCTGAGCATTCGAAATTAACACTGAAATAATAATTCTGGTCAAACTCTGTAGTATAGATGGTTCACATGTGAACATTACTCTGAAAAAATGAAGCTAAATAGGAATGGAATATTTACATTCTGATTAGTCCCTGTTTTAGTGGGATGCACTTATAATTTTTACCAACGCAAACCTTTCAGCCTAATACCAGCACAGCAGCCATAGTTGGCAATATTTGTCCTAACTCCCCTGTCCATAAGGCAAAATAACCAATTGCTAGGGAAGGGTTGAAGTTTGTTTATTGTGCTGTTGCTGTTAAACTCAGAGCCAGTTTTCACTGTACCAGAAAGACAGCATGACAGACATAAAAATGAAGATATTTTGACATGCAAACTGATTATTTTATTTCTAACCCTCACTGATAATTATCCAACTTTCAATCTGATCCAGCTAAGTGGGAACACAAAAGCCTATTATAAACTCAAGCATATGGCACTGATCAAAGGAATTTAACTTTCTTTTCCAGGCTAAAATTATTTTCTTTAGTAAAACCAAAAACCAGCATTGATCTGCTGCTTTCCTCTTCATGTTTCACTTCAGCAAGATAACAGGAACTCAACTGCATTGTCAACAATGGACATTATCTTCAAGATGAGTGACTTCAGTCCTGCTACTCATTTAATAACAATACTGTTTCTTTAGTAGGAAGAAGGCTGGATGATTGCTTATGTGCAAGCAACAATTAAATCTGAGAAAAAGACTGCTTTTGTAATAATAATCTGGAAAGGCATTGTATCGTTCCCTGAAAAATGAGTAGTTAATGGACAGAGTGCCTCAAGAAAGGGTTGGCATCAACAAGACTAGAATTTAAATTGCATAAAGTAAAACTAAAATTCCAATTCACTCTAAATAACAGCTCCTACAAAAGAAACATCTGGTCCAAAAGAAAATTCGATGATTTGGCACTGCAGTACTGCATTAAATATTGATACTGGTGTTGAAATGACCGTGCTGCCTAATGCAAGAACATCACGTGTTGGGGTCATTCTAAATGGTACCACACTGAAAGGAGGCTTGGCCTTGCTGCTGAATTGTCATTTCAAGCTTTGCAATGGCATTCAGGAACGGTCATGGCTCTAAGTGAAGTCTTGCTGAGAAAATATGGTAACTGTTTAGTGAGTGAGGAAGGGGAGGAGGGGATACAGATTCGATCTAAATCACGCAGCAATAACCGCTTTATGCAAGACCATTCTGCACATACTGATCAGCACTAGTGGAGAGATTGCTCAACTTCCTTGCATAAATACATGTCTATACATCAAATACTTCATGCTGCTGCCACATCAGTGGCAACTGTGTCTTTTAATATATTCACAGATCTTCAGTCTTTTGATCTGGAGAATACTCTGACTGAAACACTACATAGTAAGAACTAGAAAGCTTTTCTCATCCCTTGCTTCACTCTGGATTTTTAAATAGTGTAATACACTATTTCCCTGTCCGTCCTTAAAAGAAGCTTCTTTGCAGTGGTGGTTCTCAACAGCCTGACAGCAGTAGCCAGTGAAGAAAGGTTCCAACTGCTTTTGCATTTACATCCTCTCACATGTTTGCTTGGTTCCTCATAGAATGCAGAGCTAAGAGGAGAAATCTAACTTCATTACAGCACATTGCAGCTCCAAAGACTCATCTATTACTTCTCCTCCCCAAAATTGCCTTTTCGGAACATCACACAGACAAATGAGTCCCTTTACTCCTACGTGACTGCATCTGAAATAATTTCCCGTTACCGGTCAATAAAGCAGCTCCAATCCAGACACCAGAAGCTAAAGGAAATAGAAAGGCTAAGCTCACAATCTTACTTACAAATTGCAATGCTTTAGCATAACAGCAACCCAGACTTCAAGCTGTTCAGAGAGCTGTTTCCATAGCAGATTTTGTGTAGCGTTTGGCTTAGTGTTACAAGTCTCTATGTTAAATTGCTGGAAGAGGAACACTGCATCAGTAAGGACCGTTATCACGCATTTCTATTTTTTTGTGGGCAATGCCAAACAAAATAAACCATTAAACAAACTGCAGCATTGGGGAAGATAAAGACATCACACAGACTGATGGTGCATGCCAAAAACTCTCTTCCTCTGAAAAATGGGAGGAATTTGCATTGATAGCTCCAAGAGTTTACATATGGTTCAGTGACATTTTTCATTCCATAGTGATCAAAAATTGTTGGGTGGAGGGGAAGAAGAGAGAAAGGAAAAGGACGAATAACTAAATATAAAAACTGAAATAATAAATAGTAAAGAGGTAATTTTTTGATAACTTATGCATGCAAACACATACATGAATCAAAGAAAAAACAAAATATATACAAATAGTTTGAGACTTCTATTTGTGTACTGTGGGTCATGGTTCCCAGATTGCTTATTTTTTTCTCATTTAATTAGACTGAAGAATCTGAACAAACATCTACTGAGCAAAAACCCATATCTTCCTACATGAAGAAGGGAAGAAATATAAAATCATAATTAAATGAGTATGCTAAAGAGAAGGTTATTAAGGCTGCAGAATGATAGTAGTAATCACTGCATATCTTGTATTCCAAAGCTAGGGAAGGCCATAATTAAAGAGGTCTATATAATGTTGACTTCACCCTCTGTAGTGTTCTGAGTAACCCGATCACCCCACGCTCGCTACGTGTTCACAATGCGCAGCACTCCGTGAAGTGGACAGCGACAAACCCTTTGGTTTAGTCTCTCTGTTAGTGTCAACTACCACATGCTGACCTAAGGCAAATGATAAATTACATACTAACCAAAAACTGCTTTAGGACAGGAGTCTGTCTGCCAAAACTTTCTCTCAGTGCCAAGTGCTTCGCCAGGAGTCTTCACTACACCTCTTATGGAGGAGGAGCTACTCTCTCCTCTTCGCAGCTCTCAGGTTTCTTACTCGGCATTGAACTTGGAGTGCAGCTTCCAGATTCAATGCAGGAAATCTCTTAAGTCCCTTTCCATTAGACTTGTAGCAACCATCTAAAACACCTTCCAAACAAAAAGCACGTTTCTAGTTGAAGCCGTCCTGTTTGAATGATGCCTTAGGATTTTAGCTTTTATGTTTTCCATATATTTGTAAACCTGCAATTCTCTAGTGTAGAACTCTAAACTCCCTATAGAGTGTTAGCTACTGCTTTCCCATTTTTGTCAGACAAACCAATTCCTCTCTACGCCTGGGAATCAAGGACACTTTACCCTCTCAGGTCCCGAGAAAAATAAACAAAAGTGAGATGCAGGGGAGCAAACTTGGGGTAAATGACTTCATTACCTGAAGCCGTAATTGGAAGATTAACACCCAAGATGTAAATAGACCAAACTCATAAAAGTATGAAAACATATGACCCGTCATCCATTTTTGGGTGTAGCCCCTGGGCAGGCAGCTTCGTCTGCCCAAAATGTACCTGAAGGCCCTTCAATAAATATAACCCCCCCTTTTTATTCCCTTAATTTTATCTGGCCTCTCTTTTTAGGTAAGCCCAACAAAGCATCACAAAAACCAAGCAGCTTCATCCCCAACTTTTTACAGTGCCTTTGTAGAATCAGAGACATTGAAACAAATCTGAACTTGGATGACACAAAAAAATCCTCTGATTCTCTCAAAATCCTCCTGTCTCAGTCATTTTCTTCAAAGCTGGTCTTTCTCTTACTGGGCTTGAATCAAAAAGTTTCTCTTAATTTCCCCATAGGTTTTGAGCAGCTTTTATTCTCTCCTATTCTGAAAGTTTTGGTGCTACTAATGTATTTTTCCACTGTTTTTAATGTAGTGAGAACCAAGGGGAAAATTGGCCCATTCTATAAGCTTCTGAAGGCACTAGTTTAAATTCCTCCTTTTGCCAAGTATTTCAATATAATGGTTTTGACTTTTTTTTTTTAATAGAAATAACTTCTCCCTGTGACCAAAAGGGGAAAAAAAATTGACAAGCATTCCTAGATTAAAGAAACTGAATTTGAACTGCACAAGATTTCTTTCAAGGAAAACATCCTAGTCCTTTGTACAAAATTAAACTGTGTGGCCCCAAACATTCAAAGTACTGCTGAGAGATTAAGAGGAATGCAACAGCTCAGTCAGAAGTTAGGGTCAGTTATAGGGAACATTCAGAGATTCTTACTCAGCACATTTTTTTTTCCAGTACTTTGTTACAAAAACTGTTGAATGATTTTTATAAAAGAAAAAGGACACGAAAAATCTCTTGAAACAAGAGAAAGGTAACATCCTTCAGAAAGACAAAACTCCCTCTTTTGATATCTATCCTTTCTTTTCAACGACAACAAAAAATGAGCCTTAACTTTTCTGAGAGAGTAAAAACTGCAAAATATCACTTGCACATGTATTTATGTATTTTTAAAGGAAAAAAGGTCATAATTTTCAAGTGAATAGTACAAAAAATAATTTTAAAGAGGTTTTTATCCAAATCTGTGTTTCTCAGTGAGAAAATATTTGGGCAGGACTCCTCTAGAAACTTAGTCTGATGCTTTTTTGTAAATGCGATCGGGCTGCCACGTTTTTAACCAAGTGACTATTTCAAATAATTATATTTTGGTACTGGATTGTAACCAGGCCATTTAGCTGGCATGGCTACTTGAATTAAGTAGCATTGGCTTCTCTTTGTTTAGTACACATTATGGCAGTTTAGTTTTGATGTATGTGTCTTGAACCCAGGACAACAACAACATCAGCAGGCTGTGTTCCTACACCAGGTTTTCTCAGCTCTTGGAGGAACCCCTACAAATGGAGACTTTTCTCTTAGGGATCATTTGATACATTAAGAGGCATATTTCTCTGGCATGCACTGACTATAAGGAGAATAAAACCAGACCAGCTAGCACAGCAAAAGTATCTGTAATGTGAGGGGGAAAAACAAGCATTTAAAATAAGCAATTAAGACAGAAACTCAGTCTGAGCTCTCAGACTATAACAATTCTTTGGAGGTCTCAGTCCAGGCTGACAATGCTTCTATTGGTCTTGAAGGCAGCACATCTTACATCTTTCCTTATTACAATCACAGAACTTTAAAAACATTTAGGTATTGGAAGCTTAGGGAAGATACGTTTACATAGCTGAAGTTGTGAAAGGATAGGGATTTCTCTGGTGTAAAATGATCCAAGAGATATTGTCCCTTAAGCAGGCAGTATCATTACTCCAATCAAGACAAATTATGGTTTATTAATGGAGACAGACACTAAAGAGGACAAACCAAAAGAGTATCACACAAAAGTCACCGAGGCTGATACACTAGGCCATGTAAATTTTGGGCAACATGGTATTTTCAAGGAAAAGAAAGCAATAAGATTACACACACTTTAGGACCAATTTTCATAGTGCTCTAAGTGACAAGTTTAATCAATTGGTTGCTAATGGAATACACTCACCTTAGCAATATCTTATAAACCTCCAAAAATTTTGAAAACCTATTAGCCCTTTTACCCCTGCAATTCCAATGAAGCAGAAGTTGTGTACGTTAGAAATTAAGAAATGCAATGCAAAATAAAAAAGGACATCTGCTTGTACTTCTGCTACTAATAAGACAATTTCCTAAAGAAAGCAAAAGGTCAGACATACTTGGGCAGCAACTGAGATACGTAGGAGGGACTTTGTTAAACAAATGTGGCTGAGCTTAAATGGATCAACTTTGTAAACGATGACAGAATTCAGTTTCAAGGTCAATATAATCCTTGCCTCCTCTGCCTAATCCTATGATAAGGATGATGGTTTTGACAACCTGTGGAACTCCTGGCCATTCAAACTGAGTTGAAGCAACAATGAACATACTTTACAACACTAAGACACTGTCGTTTCTGTACTTGGCCTACAAGCAAGTGCTGTGCTCATGGAAAAATGTCATTGCTCGGCCACAACCGGCTCTTCACAGCAACTTGGCTCACCTCATATCCACTTATATTTTTGCCTTGAACACCAACAGAGAGTTGCCTTTGTTTTACCACACAGGTTAAAATGAACCACTTCAGCATTAGTACTTACAAGTAGCTTCACATGGAAGACTAGCATGCCTCACTAGATGCATCTTTATTATCTGAATTTTCCAAAGGATAATTGGGATGTTGAGAGCACCACAAAAGTAAAGCCACGGGATTAAAGGAGAGAATACTTTTTTTTTTAACCATGGAGGAGGGGAACTTGTCAGCCTACACTGCAGCACTGCTGAAAACTACCAGAGTGCTGATATGAATCATAGTTGAGTCAATTATGTAACGCTGCAGAAAAAATAAAAGCAGTCCTGGTGGGTAATGACAGGAATACTACATGCAAGATTGGAGAGGCAATCAACCCTTTCCTGTCAATGCATGCAAAGAGGATACTGGGCTCAAGCTGTAGTTCTTCACAGCAGAAAGGACACAGACCACACTCAGTGCCCAGGACAGAGAAGCAGAAATTAAAATCCTTTTCTTGGGAAATGCAGATATATTACTTCATTTAAAGAGCACCAAATTTTATTTTTCAATAAGGAAAATATTTCTATAAAAAGGACAACATTAGTTATTCTGAATGGCCACGTGTATGTTGAGGGTTAGGAAAGGAAAAGAAAAGGAGGCTGCAAAGAAAAAAAATCTCTTTTTGCAGCAAGAATTAATATTATATGTTACTAAGGTGTTGACCTCTTTTTGAGCAGGGCAGGTATTGATGTTGTCTTGGTCTGATAAAAGAGTGCAAACTTTGCAGAATACAGAGATGAACCCACCACTGGACATTAAAAAGCAGAAAAGGGATAAGGAATGGGAAGAGGCTTCTTACAGAAAATACACCCTAGTCACACAACAACGGTAGAACTTTTCTAAGAAATTTCTTTTTCTTGATAGTTGTTTAAAAAAACAAACAGAAAAAAAGGCACCAGAAAACATTGAAGACAAATTTGATCCTCCTCAGTGTAGGGCGCTGAACCAGTTAATCTCCTTAGAAGAAAGAAGCTTTCCTTCCTATTATTCTATTATTAGATGCAGGGGGAAAAATCATTTTTGAGAGTAAATTACAGGATCTACAACACAGCTTTAACTGAGATTATTAGGAAGAGAGTAATGAAGCTCAGTTTCTAATGAAACTTGCTATAACATTGACACCTTAATGGAGTTTTAGGTTGGTTTATTTTCTTCTGAAACATAATTTAAATGTATTTCAGTGATAAGACACTCAAGAAGCACCTCTGGTCAACATATGTGCCTTTTCATATGACTTAAATTTTACTCCTTACCTTGAACAAAAATGATCAGATAAGGATTTCAAACAAAAAGAGAGCTAGTTTATTAGCTTAGTCTGGGCTTGAAGGAAAATTTAGGGTTCTTCCAAATTCCCAATAATTTCTTAGTACAGAAATATTGAAAGATATCAAAGAGATGTCAATTAAGTGGTTTTCCAGCAGGTGTGTTTCCTAAGGACTGCCTTATGCTGTGTAGCATTTCAGAGCCACCGCAATCAAATCCCATTACAGTTATCACAGCAACCCATTGCCTGTAAGCAATGACCTTGCCACCTCACCAAAGTGCTGGGCAGTATTTCAGTGATCCTTGATGGCTTCCCGTGCAACATCTTCAGGAGTTTGGACAACTGGAGAAGCAGAGCACTTGCTGGTGGCTACTAATGCATGTGGCTTGTTTCAGTTTCTAAATGAGCTGGTCACACCTTTGCTACTTGAAAACGCCTCTACAGTGTGAATCTGGATGTGGGGCATTCCTCATTGCCTGTGCAGGAACCCTAGATGGTAATTGGTAAATGAGCTATCACTGGCTCTCATATCTTCCTGAGATGGTTCTTTATCATTCCAATGAATGAATGGATGGTGCCCCTTTTATTTTTATTTTTTTTACCTGAGAAACACTTTTGCAATGATTTTATGAAACTCTGAGAGTAATAAGTATGCCAGGAATAATGCCACCGTTTGATTTACCTGAGAGTACCTGTTATGTGCTGTCTTGTGCATCTTTCAGCAACCCATCACTGCGTTGCTCAACATTCTTCTGTGGGTGTTTAAAATAGCTTTCTAACATACTCTGAGACTAAAAGTTATAACAACTGCACGTACCACTGTCAGTTCTCTCACCATATCTTTTAGAACATGAAGTTTTAAGCACTGTATGTTATTGTACATATTTTACTCTGCAGCAGCTGTTTTTAAAAAGATCACTGCAGAAAGTTTCTGTGAGCGTGTTTTCAAGTTTTAATATAGTTACTTGAACAAACAGTATTAGATTTAACACATTTTATACCTTTCCATTTTGGTTTTCTTTTCAAAAGAACAAACTACATGAGAGACAACAAGAGAAGCCTGAAATATAGACACAGTAATTTTATGTAGATGTTGGGCTGCCGTTTATGCTTTTGAGATTCATGATTTCCACACTCTCTCTGATTTCCAATTACAGCTGTGTGTGCAGCTTGCAGAGTCCTTGCTATGCTTTATCACTGCCATGTGGTTCTGAGTTCAATGAATTAATCTGTAAGGTTTCCAGTCAAAGCATTAGTGTTGGGAATAATAGGGAAGATTCAGATATAGATTTTCAAGAATCTCCCACATCGCACTAATTCACGTAACCTTTATTTACCACAGAGTGCCCTGCATGTAGATGTGAAATGCTTTGTGGGGAAAAAGCATTTACTAGTCCACAGCAAATTTGTCATTAGAGATGCATTTATAATAGGATTTGACTTAATGGAGATGGAGGCCTACAGACACTGTGTTAATGCTTTACAGCAGTAAGCTTGTAGCAAGCTTTTAGCACAACATAATGATTCACCAGGCTAAAATTATACACTGAGCAGTGCTTGGTTGAACCAGCACATTATGTTTTCAGTACATACTCGCATAACTTGGCAAAACACAGCTCCTTCAAATTGCAAACATGATTTATAATAATTGGCACTATCTTCCAATTGTGCTCACACTAGAAGTTCTGAAAGAAAAAAGAGTTAAACTTTCCACACACCATCATTGGGCAGCTAGTTTTATGGCTCCCTTCACAGAGCTTAATATTAAAACCCTTGATACTGTTGTTTATGGGAAATTCATAATGAATAAAAGCTAAGTATAATGTTGTTTTCAGCAAGAGACTGTTCACAGAATTGGTTCTTATCAGCCATGTACGGAATCCTTTCATATGATTGGCATTGTGAAATGCCTTTCTGGAGAAATGAACACCAAAAATTATCATAAGATTTTTGGCAGAGTTTACTCTGCATTAGCTAGAAATCTTCATTAAAGACAGTACGCAAAATTATCAGAAGGGTACTATGACATATAAGATGTTCTTACACTTTTCTTTTTCACCTATGGGCTTTTCCAAAGCTGAAAAGAACAACTCCTTATTTATATTTCAAGGTGAATTTTAATATGTATGAGGAGCAAGAAAGTGATGGCTACTGTGAATAAAGCTGTCTGTTTATCTAAATGATAGACATGTCACAGGTGTCCTGAGGACAAGTTTCCTTTACACATGCCGCCCTCCTGCTGATCTGAACATTTGAAAGGGTATCTCACTCCATGTAGAATTACTCTTTGGCCCCTCTGCTAAGATTGTGAGCAAAACTCTTCTCCTCCTACAACGATGGGGATACCTCTCCACCTGCAGATGACTGAACCCATTACTCTTTAACCCAGGCTGCTCAGATAGAACGGGTGGATAGAAACGTGTGTCAGACGACAAACAAGTCTGTTCAACACAGGATGTAAAACCACATCCCTGTGAATTGTATGGGCATGACTGGGAGCAGCTAGGAAAACTAGCTACTAAATGCAACATTAGGAAAGAATTAGAAATACCAACATTCATTAAGCACATTTCCATACTACAGTCTTACTGCACCAAAAGTTATACCTAGATGAACATGTATAGGGACAGTACTGAATGCTTAAGGCAAGTTAGAGGTTGGGAAATATCATGAAATCACATTACTATTTTAATCACAGGCAGTGACAGATGATGACCAAAAAAATGAAAAGCTGAAAAAGACCTTCAAAGATGTTTGCTTATCAGACACATATCAAACTGATAAATTTTACAGAATACCAAACTTTTTGGCAAGCCTTACACTATTAACTTTGTCAAAAAGCATTTTTATGTGACATGCTCCGTTGCTAGCATGTTCATTAATAAAACTTGTAGAATACTTCTTTCCTAGCTGAACACAAAAAACCATAAAACTCATCTAGAAACAAAATAAAACTGGAAGAGATTTCTTCTAGACTTCTGGAAATTTGTAAATAGGAGCAAAACCAGCAATAAAACCACAGCAGCTCTCTTGCAGCCTGCAGCTGGGCTTCTGCTCACGATCACTGTACAGCTTTCCAGTACAACTTAATTGGGTTGCTTAAATAGCATCCTGGGCCAAAACCAAGCAGATGTCTCTGAATTTAAGACAAGAACGAAAGGTGATTTTTCTTTTTGGAAACCAAATTTCAGAGAGGTGAATACCTGGGGCAGCCAGTGAGGCTGCAGTTTCACAGCAAACCAACCCTGTCTGATTGCCATCCCCACCAGACCAGCTTCTGCACCCACTCACTCCTGGCCATATATTTCAAGCTTCCTCTCACATTGATTCCCGCCACTGATCACATTTTTCACAAAGCCATTTCAATGTACAAAGTCAGCGGGAAGCTCATCAAACTACCAAAAGCAAATAGTTTTCTCATAATCTTCTGTGATGGCAACAAATGATGAATAGACGGCAATAAGGACTGAAATTGCTACTGGGGTTTACCCCCCACTGCCCACCCCTCAGCAACCAGAGGAAAGAGGCAGAAGTTGTACTTACTTTAGGGAGCAGATCTAACTGGAGGCTTCTTAGGTGTGAAGGCAAGTAAGGAGTGAAGGTTTGTCCTTTGGTATTGTCCAGAGTATGAACTGTAAGAACAAGCCAATCTGTTTTTACCAATTTTATCTCCTGAATCAGCAACCAAGAGCAAGGCAATGCACTTTTAGCAACATCTACCATTTGCTATTTACCACAAAATATCAAAACACACACTGCAGCAATACGTTTTAAAGAACCAAAATACTCTCACACCAGAAAGAACTTTTCCTTGATATGTTGCAAGACAAAAGCATGTGTTTCTTAGCTTTACTACAGAAATATACAGACTAACAGAGCAAACTGACTTAGATTCTTCTCTATATGCCTAATGCAAGGAGCACCAGTTTGGCTTTGGAAGATAGGCAAAGAACACTCAAGGACAACCACCATTCCAGAAAAAAACCCCATGTTTTTGGAAAAGGAGTTTACCAAGTCAGCCAGGAATAGTTTAAAAGAAAAAAAAAAAAGCTTTTTTTGCATGCAAATATGATTAGCCCTGTTCTTTACTACTGTAGCTCAAATTGTAGATGTAGATATTTCTCCGTGTAGCATTTGAAGAATCCATTGATTCTTTGTGTTGCTATTTGTGGCAGAGAAGACTTCATATATTCAACTTCCTATCTACGTGACAGAAATCTTACAGAGATGGCTAACAGCAGCACAGCATGGTAGTACTCAACAGGCAAATAAGACCAGCTTCAAAGGCACTTATCTTTCCTAGCTCTGTAACTTTTTATACTCCCTGGCCTGCACAAGGCTGCACTTGTTCCCACACACCATCTGTGACCAAACGACAGGGCTGCAGCCTGTCCTCTCTGACACCAGTGGGGGAAAAGCAAGTCAACAAAAAATGGTGTTTATTTCAGTGCTCAATAATGTAATGTCCTACAGGATTAGCTTATTGCTAAATATTTCTACAACTGTTATTATGTTCATCTCAACTTATATTTCTGAGTGACTGTGGGAATAAGAACTTCTTTTTGGTAGCTATTGCATCTCACTCTGTTCGTTGCCTATGGCTGAGAGGACCATCAGTATTTCACATGCAAAACTACTCACGTACAATTAATTAATACAAGTAGGATTGTAGCAATCACTGTGGAGATTTTAAAATAATGCAAACACACACAAAAAATCATAATCTATAGAGTTTTAACAAAACAGTTAAACTTTAACACCAGCCCATCTCACACAACACATTGACCCTATTCAATGGCCTGGTCAGCCTCTGGATAAATAGTAAAGCTGGGGTCAAGAAATTCCTTTTGATTTCTTCAGTGAGTTATGAACAATGAAAATGCAAAAAAACTGCTGAGTGACCAAAGAAAATACTACTCTGCACATGTTAAAAACAAAACCAAAACAAACAAAAAAAACCAAACAAACATACCAAAAACCAAAATGACACAAAATCCAAATCCAGCCCAAGGAACTCAAAGTCATCTTGATGAGCTAATCGCTTTTACCTTTAAAGATCATCATTACTACAGCACTGAGAAAGGTTTACAGCTGATTTAAAACCTGAAAACTCATAATTGTCAAATAAACCTTTCTGAAACAGAATTTAAAAGCAATGTCCAACAAGAATGACATTTAAATAAATGGAAGCAAAAGAGGTTGCAAGCCTGTGCAAACAAAGAATGCTTCTTTTCTAAGCTGATTTAAAAAACAAAAAAAAAAAAGAAGAGAGACATTTAACTATGTAGTTACATAAAACTTTGCCACACAATGAAATACATCTAGGATTGAAGATATGAAAAAGTATGTTCAGAATTGATTAGGTATGGGTTAAAGCAACGCTTCAAAAGGTCACAGAATATGAATTTACGCTCTAAAAGGCAAAGCTTGTTTTTAATAGCAAGCAGAGAATTGCTCTCTTTACATAAAATATTTTAAGTAGTAGCTCTGCAAGGTCAGCAAGTTTCTATAGGCTACCCTACCTTGAATATTTCACAAAGGACCTTCCCAGAACTGGGAATAACATATAGTGGTATTTTTAGTATTATTATTTCCACAGCAGCAGGACTAATGATATAAATTTTTCTCTTAACACCACAAAATAAATTCATAGCCTAGTAACCTTCCCTAACTGTGATTCTCTGCTCTCCAGAAATTGGAGTAATGTTTTAAAATCTCTGCTCACAAGCCCTCACACAGGTTATTACTGGTTCTGTTCATTAGCCTTGCATAGGCAAATGCTGATCAACAGAACAGAGAGTGTCTGTGATTAAAGGACATGAGCAGCCCCACTCGTTCTAGGCTGAGAGCACTTCGGTGATCTTTAGCCCACGACATCTCACAAAAGATCTGACTGATTTTCCCTTGATATCAACAGAAATCCCCCTTCCAACTTTGAAAGGAGATCAAATCCAGGAAAGCCAAATCCAAACCCAAGGGACAAAAGCTCAGAATAACTCATTAATTTCTGAATTATATGCTTCACTTGTATGCTTTATTGTATGCAGCTCTGGAAATGAGAGGCCTTGTTCTCCTTGGCTGACAGAGGATCTGTAAAGATACAAGCTCTAAAAATTTTACTTGTCTTGATCTGGGACAAGCTATTCCATAGCAGGCTTGGGAGGTGCTAGGAAGAAAGCTGATAGCGAGTGTCTAAAAAATCAATTCTAAAATAGAGTTGACATTAAATGACACAAATTAATTCTTTCTACAAATGTAACACAAAAAAATTGATTCTAGAGAATATCTTGATGTTTTTAGTAGAACTAATGTAATCAGAGTGTCACTTAGGATAATCTGTAGTCCTAAGAAAAAAAATGAACACTGGCATTTTTGAGCATTAAAAAGTGCAGGTGAGCATTACAAGAGGGAACAGGAGGACCCACTAGTTCATGGAACAGGATATCATGGATGGGTGTAAAAAGACTCACAGGATTTTACTCTTTTAAATGCTGTCAATTGAATTTGTGATAACAGTCACAAGAGATGCAGCAGATTTCCTGGAAGTACATTCCTGCAACTCCTTGTATGTTTATTGCTAAATTTGGGAATAATCTCCTCAGTGTGAATGAAAAAAAGTGGCTACATGCATTCTTTATAAATGATGAGTTGAGAAAGGAGACAGAACACAAAAATGTGGGCTTTGCACAGACGATGCAAACATAGAAAAGGACTAAACCTCTTAAATGTCATAAAATTATGACATTTTTAGTTACAGCCCTATTTTATGCTACTTTTCATGGATCTTTAGGCCGTGTTTAGGCATTTAGAAATGCAAATAGATCAGCACCAGTTTTTGTTGTTAGCCATTTTTGTCACAGACATTTGGACTTATTTGAGCCGTGGCTGTTCAGGTGAGCAATTGCAGACATACTTCTTCCAGGAGCTGGTGAACAGGCTGAAAGGTGTGTTTGGAACAGGGCAGCTCACCATGGGAGTCAGTATGTTGGGGCAAAACCAGAAAAAGCTGTCCTGGAAACCAACTGTTTTTTACCCAGGATTTGTTGTTGTTGGAATTTGTGTGCAAAAGTCACAGCAATTTTAGCATAATAGTATAGTCCATGATGTAAATCTGAAATTCAGTTAGCTGTAAACATTTGATGTTTGTTCAGCTAATTAATCCTCTAATAGCTGCAGTATTCAGATGAGGAGCTCATGAGGATAGATATGTAATTAGTTTTCTAATATTCCATTTGTGCCAATTCCATAAGACTCTGTTTTGCAACCAGCAAAGAGCACAGAAGGGGAGATGCTAGATTGCTGGAGAAAGATAAGCAGAGCATTTTCCTTGGTAGAAGCATGAGGGGTTCACTGTATTACATCCGGGGACAACAACTGCAACGCTTGGGAAGACACAGGAAGGAAAACTCTTTATTTATAAACACTTAGAGCACAATAAAGCAATGAGAAATAGCCAACACAAGCTTGCTGAGGACAGATCCTGTCAAAGCAGTCTAACTCCCTTCTCAGAGAGGACAACTGGCCTAGCGGTGAGGATACAGCGGTAGGAGTGACATATCTGAAGTATCCTCGAGCCATTTGGTTTGTCACATTCCCAGATGGACTCTAGGACAGCTTCCCCCGCAGGCAAACAGCATAAGCAGGACCACAATCAGCTGAAGAATCACAATGGAGCCACAGTTATCAGTGACCTGCTCCTGTGCCAGCCAGCTGTCTCCAGGGGGATTATATGGTGTCTACACAGTATTCTGCCCAGTCTATTCAGCAGTTTAACACCCTCAAAAATGGTATAAATTACGCATGAGAATTTTAGGAATATTAATAAGGCAGAAGGAGATGTACTTAGGAAAACGGCATTTAAATTCAAACTGGCAATTCCTGGCAAAATAGAATTTTAAAGCAAGAGGACACAATGAGCCCAGAGAACTGCTAACAAATCCACTCACTCAGAGGAACTCAGTAAGCAGGAGGTGCAGCAGATCACAGTACAAGCCAACAATGTTACTCAGTGTGATTGTTCAAACATGATTTTAAGAGATGAAAGGAATTCTGTATGCAAGCAGTAGTGGTAACTAACCCACTCCTTTTAATGCTAGTGTCTCTCAGCTGGAATACAGTACCCAGATTTGAGCTTCACACTACAAATACCCAGGAAGCATCCAGAGAAAAGCAAGAGAGATGAAAAATACTAGAAAATATCCCAGAAAGATAGTATTTGTTTGCAACACGCACAAACAAATCTTTTATTAAAACTTTTCAAGGGCCATTTCAAATCCACATTCCATGAATACTGTGTACCTTATCTTGGGTGGATTTCAAGTGATACCTAAGGTCACTTCCAGGCCTCATTTCTATAATGCTTTTTCTGAAATATTTCCAACAAGCCAAACGAAATTCCAGGACTACTATCACTGTATAAAATACATGTAAAAGAGGAAAGGCTTAGACTTGCAAAAGATAACTGAATTACATAATCTCTAGAGTTCAAAAGTGAAAAATCTACTTAATCTGTACCTAATCTAAAATTAAATTGTAACATTCTTCTCAAGAGGAGCATGCCAAGTCAAAGAACTTAAGAAAGCAATCACTCCTAGTGTCCCTACATGCTACAGCAATCAGAGAAATTAAAGAAGATGAGGAAGGAATGCTACTTTTAATTCACATTTAACATCCAGTAACTGGGGGGAAACTCCTTTTACAGTTGCAGAAGAAGTGAAATTATTAATAATACCTGTCTTCCGAATCAACCAAGACGCATAGTATCACATAATTATAGTGAAGGACTTAAGAAGATTCAGAAAAAAAAATTAAAATATTTTGACACTCTGGCACTGACCTCAGCAGATGGAATTGCATTAGGCTTGTTAAATGCTAGCTAAATCGGGCTTTCCACAGGAGATCATGTGCCTACATTAACTATCTGTAAGAAATTGAAACTCACTTACATAGCCCTATGATTAATTATGAAAAAGCTTTACAATACAATTTTAAATGAAATCTCTTTTCAGTTCAGTGAAAGCTAAGAGATGCTTGAAATGACTTTGCTGGTACAAACTATACATTATCTCTACTGTAAAACTGTGTGAAAAAGAGTTTTCCCCCATGTACCTACAAAGGTGTGATGAAAGGTCAGAGAGAGACAATATTACTATGGGTTTCTTTGGAGGTTTTGTACCAGTAAATGAGCTGAGTGGGTCACAGCACTGGATGCCATGAGGGCTGGATGGTTTGCCTGGCTTTGCCATTAAATCAGAACAGCATCAGACATAAATCACTGAACAGAAAACCCAGTCCTTTCTTTGAAAAATAAAATTATTGGTACTCCTTATGTTTTCTGAATCCTTCCTTTTATATGAAGGAAAAATACTATTTTTAAGTACTTTATTTTAAGTAACTCATTCAACATCCCCTAACCAACAAACCTAGCTGTTCAAAAATAATCAGATAAAGCCCATTTCCCCCAGGAAAAGATGAGGGTTTTTACTGTTTGTAGCTTTAGATGTCTGAGACAAAAGATGCCTCACAAATGGTAAGTATTCATTTCAGGAACAAAACATTACACAGAGCCTTTGTTTTAGCACATAAGAGCAAAAGGGAACGCCTGCAAATGAAAGGATTGGTAAAGACCCTGATGATACGACCAGAGGGTGGGGTAAAAGTAGCCTAAATCTTGTGAGCAGGGCCAAGTGTCTTTTAGCCAGTTGGGTGTTGGCAGCTGCCACCTGCACTGTGCAAGCAGAAGCGTTAGAACGAGAGGGCACTTGGCCTGCACCATCTGTCCCTCTGCGGCCCCGAGAGCAGATCAGAATTCTTCAAGTGCTCTCAGACTGGACCTACATCATCTTGTATGGCACTGAGCCTCATTTTCAGCCAGCGTGATGATTTTAATGGAATTAAGAATTAATTCCGCAGAGAATCTCCTATATTGTCGCTATCTTGAACCTGAAAGTGAAAATAAAATGTGACTAATGGTGACTCTGCAATTTATTGTTGTGAAAGTTGGCATTTAGATATGCCTTAGGTCTGAGACGTTCTAGGAACTACAGCAGTAGCTAGAACTACAATATATACTTGGTACACCAGCTCATGCATTAATAAATCAGTTGGATGATGCATTTTTGGTGGCCAGGTCATTGTGACCATCAAAATCAGATGATTAGGTTTATTTTCAGCTAAAGACCAGTGCTGTTTTTTGAAGCAGTGTTATCAGGTTCAACTCAGAATATTCTGAGTCTGTAAAGGTAAAGAACACACATAACCTCTGTCATAAAGCAGCACATGGGCTGATGAAAATAAATCCTAAAATAATCTAATGGGAGGGAAATGGTGTTTCTCACCTTCACTGCTGATCAGTCCAGCATGTATTTACTCATGTCACACTTATGCACTCTTGAAGCACAGATGAGGGTATGACAGAGTGGATATTATGCTCTGCTAAACAAGCTCAATGACATGTACAGGGTGCCTGGTCACCTCTGAACTTCACCATGTCAGACAGATTGAGGCTGATTCTCTTGAGATCAGCTATAAAACAGAAGGATGGAAGGGCAGGAAGGGCATATCTGCATGGAGGTAACACACAGGGCTGCAGTGAGCACACCAGCACCTGGCCATGCCCTGGGGAGCCTTCTCCTTGTGTTGCTGCTCTTGGAAAAAGCGTTCCTGGGTACCTACACACTCATCATGCCTGACTTGCAACTCCCACGTCATCAGCAAAGGGTAAAAAATAAAGAAAAAGAAAAAACAACCCAACCCAACGGACCAACCAACTGAAAAGCCCCAAGAAGATATTACCACGCACAGTGGGGAAACCTAAATGTAAAGAACTACTAGAAGGTGCCAGTGACAGATGCTTAAAGTAATTGCTAAAACAGAGGAGGAACTTGGAAGCACAGGTCTTAATAATTTTCAGCACGCAATAGTGATTTTCTTTTATTTTTTTCTTTGTCTCTTTGTGATGATGACTGTCTCATTTCTGTAATTACCAAAGGTGTCTTTCTTGGTCATGTTTTTCTCATCACAGCAAGGGTGTAGTGCTAATGAGTTTTTCTAGGCAACAGAAATATATGCTGGCAGTTTTTCAAACTGTAAACTGGAATTTCTGTTGTGAGAAAATCTCAGCACCAAATCATAATCTACCCCTGATTATGAGAAAAGGAGGGTAGAGAGACGCAGAGTTACTTGAAGGAAAGGGTAGTGCTTGTTTTGGTTTTTCTTTAGATAACTTTCCTAATTATCAATGATGCCACACCCTGTACTATAGTACTTACAAGATGCTCAGCACAGCATTAGTTTTCAATACTTATCCCACTCTTTTATCCTGCTTGATCTGGGGAATAATTTGGTGGAACATGGAATTTCTAATTCTCTCTAGTTTTTCATTTTGTGTGATATTTTGTTACCAAAATGATTGAGCACAGCCTAATATAGTCCTGGTTTGAAATAAATAAATAGATAAAAGCACCACAATGCAGCATGGGAGACTAAAACAACCCAAAGAACGAGACACTTAGCAAAGAAAGCTTCATCCAGAAACAAACTGTAAGAGGCAGAGAAGGCTTCTACCTTAATTACATGACAAAGAAATGACAAGCATACACACATAAAATATGCTCAAACAAATTTTCAATAAAGGAAGGATGTGACCAAAAAAATCAACCCCTTAGTATTCTGATGCCACGTGCCTTGCATTTTCTTATGCCACCGTATCCTGATGTATGAGAATTGTGCTCTGACCTGTACACAGCACATAGCCATAAGGTAAGGATCCACTGGCTGAGCTGAGGCTTTCTTTAGAGTGTGTGGAATGCCAATCAAGTTGTGGCGCGTTTTTTTCCCCCCAATCTCATTTGTCACAGCAACCTTTATTTATTCTTTCAAGTCAATCTTCCATAGAGTAGCCTTTTGTATCTACCAGGAAAACAACATGTCGTTGAGACAAACAACAACATCAAGATTCATGCTAGAAGCAGAGCTCACTGTCTGCTGGCCCTCAGCCCAGATCCTGATTTGCCCACTCTTATTTTGTAGCCTGCGTTACCATAAAAGCAATATTTTATTAGCAGAGAATTTCAAACTCTTAATGTACATCCAGCTTTTTAATGGCTGAATAATGTGTGCAAAATTCAAGTTTTTCTTCGCTTCCTTTTCACTTCAAACCAATGAAACACATCCTGGCTACAACATCAGCCCCTCTTCTTTCCAGAAGTATTCTGGCACCCTCTTTGATATTGTCTTTTTTGCTGGAATGAGGCCTGCTTCTCAAGCCTGTTCACCTTCTTCCACACCACCACTTTCAAACACCTTTTATAACAATTTCCATATCGTGACTATATAAACCATTTTTAGATCAGAGTTTTGAGTTGTCTGTAAACAAGAAAAATGCTGAAGATTTAAGTGGGAAATTTCTGGTGCTTTCCAATCTGGATTTTTTTTTTTGGTTTCTGGGTATTTCCTTTCAGAATTAGGGACAGTTTTTTCCACAGCTTCTGCTTTGGTCACATGAGGTGGCTGCCTGAGGCATCACGCTCTTCGGAGGATCCTCATTCTATTCTGGGACACGCGCTGAGGGACACCAGAAAGACAAGGCTGTGGCCACAGAGAATAGCTGAAAGCACCAACTCATAGCCTGAGCTTTCACTGAACAGTGAAGCTATAGAGAACCACCTGAATATAAATAAAGCAAAGCACAGCCCCCAAAACACAATAAAACTACCAACTCCTCTTCATGTTACGCAACTTTTCAGTTTTTAGTAAGAGACAAATAATGGTTCATCATTAATGCAAATATCAAGTGATTCACCAAATGACACTTGCTTTTGGAAGAAATTAATGTTCCTTTGTGATGTGAGCGCACATATTTGCGTTAAAAAAAGATGATTAAAAGTGGAGATAGGCCAAGGAAAACCTGGCTTAAAACTTGCAAATGTTGAGCCCATGCCAAGTAATCTGCCTAACCAAGGCAAACCCCAGTAAATAGCCTATTTCCTAAAAAGTGTACAGCGGTTCTACAGCCAGAAGTTCCCCTTCGGACTTGCAAATTGGAACACTTTTCAACAACAACAAAAAAGAGCAGACTTAGTGCAAGTAATTTGAGCTTGTTATCACCAAGAGTTCTACACAAGAAACAGTAAGGCATAGGACAGCCTTGCCAAATAGTCGCCATTTTCCAGTTTTTAACACTGAAATAAAAGTGCTCATGGTTAGAGGTGATTGGTCATGGATGGAGATGATTAAGAAATAGACAAACATTTTCCATCTTCCACTTCCACACTTCAGAAAAATAAGAAGAATCAAAGCCAATACAGCCATGTATTAAAGCAGAAACAAGGGAGATAGAATATAGCTCACAAAGGAATCTACAGCAGAACCAGCAAAAGAACTTGGTCTCAGCTTATGTCTTCAGACACTGCCAAGATTACACTGTTTTAATCAGATTTATAGCAATGTTATGCAGCTAAACTGTTAGAGTGCGCACAGATGCCATACTGCTTCATAATTATTATGGGTAGCAAAACACTGCATTTCTTTGTAAAGGACCAACATTCTGCTGTGATCTGTTACACCTGAAGAACAGGGGATTGTAATCTTTGCAGCGCTGCCAACATGGGGAAAACTCTGCCATCAATGACACACAGCTGTTCCCTACTCAGGTGACCAAAACATTTACTGCCACCCTGAAAGGCTTCCAGAAATGGCCACGCTTGGCTCTTGCCTGATGATCTTCATCTTTATTTTACATGTAGTACTTCTGAGAAGCTTTAAAAAGTATAATATAACAAAGACATTTAATACCATCTAGATCAGTATGACAAGAACATCTCCAACAAATTGCAAAAAAAGCAATGGAAATCACTTAATCCATAGCGCCTGCTTAACAACAAAAGAAAAGAGGTCACAGGGAAACCACTACGGAAGAAAAGATTTTATTTCTCTCTGTGTCTCTCCACGCTTTTTAGAAATTGAGTACATAATTGCACAGGTGCCACACAAAGGAACAAATGTTTGAAGTCTAAGAGCAGCTTTTGGCATGAAACAAGTGATAGATAAAGCCTGAGGTTAAATCGCAACATCCCAGGGTCGCTTTCCAAAGCACCACCCAAAAAAGCAGAACCAAGCCATCTTTTACATGCATATCAATTAACCACAGAAGTGAGTTTTGTCCAGTATGTTTTGTCCATTTTTAAAGGGTCTAAATGTTGCAATTAGCTCTACAACCCAAGCCCACTCTGCAGTGTAAAGCCCTGAGCTAATGCTCTGTACCATGTCCATAGCTCCGCGAGCGCCTCTGACAGCATCACCCTGCACCACACGCAGGCAGGACTCAAAGCAGCACAGCCAGGGGCACCTGCACCACAGGGAAGATGTGCTCTCACACACTTGTGAGGAATTATCAATTTTCACTTCCTATGCTAGACATTAAACTATGATCATAGTACCAGGGATAGCCAAAGGGAAATTTATCTCCATTTTAAAGGAAAAAAAATTGAGACAGTATCAGGCATAACCTATGTTTTCCCAACACATTTCTACATTTGTCATATTTTCAAAGTTTAACCGACAAGCATAATCAAATCTGGCTTCCATTCTATTGTCATTGTCAGGAAAAAAAAGAGGTGCTTTTTTTCAAATAGGGAAGATGATTTCAAGCACAGTTTCTCTTTCTCACCAGCATTCTCTTAAACAAGTTGTATTGGGCAATCAAAGAATCTTCAGAAAGCCACATGAATCAGAAATCATGAAATTATATTCTGGGTCTTTTTTTTAGAGTGCTTCCTCTTTCCTACTTAAAATAAAACTAAAAGGGAACAGAGTTTTATTCACCCAAGAACTATTTCCTCAAAATTTTCACTACTTACTAAATGATTTTAAATAAAAAAAGTTAAAATTCTCACATATCCAAAAACCACGACTATTCTTTTTCACTTTTGTTTAACTATTCCAACTTTACATCAAAAATAAAAGTTTCAATGTGAAATAATGCTTAGTTCCTACAATCCTTGCAAATCCCCTTCTAGAGTAATAGTATTAATAACCACCTTTCCAAAGTCAGATTACTGCCCATCTTGTATCAGACCATATCACTTGGTACTTTCTTTCTCGTGACAAGCATCTGCTCTGTTTTGGTAAAAAATAATTAAAATCCTGTAAGACTTCCCCGTTCTAGGTCAGACCAATGTCACTGACAAATAATAGTAACACATCCACGCCAAAAGCAAGACGAGACACCAAGATAACTTTTAGTATTATAATGAAGTGCAAGTCAAATTATAGCCACAATGCAGATAAAATAATTGAAATTAAATCCATATTCATATGTTGCAGCAGCCTTGCCAGACCTTAGAGACAATGCACAGCAAAACTAAACTGCAGTAGTAACATTCAGAAGTTGACTCTGTTGCCAAATATTTGGAGCCAGTCTTTACACATCGAAAATGGAGGCGAAAAAAGTGACTCCATCCAAAGTCGGTGATTTCCAATGGGAGAAGAAGACTATGTCTGTGTTCACAGTTAGAAGGATGAATCACAGTCTAACCACATAAGACCCATCTTTTGTTCAACAGCATTCTTACAGCTTTCTAGGGAAGTAAAGTGCTTCTAATGTGAAGCCTGCAGCATAAATGGGATTTTATATTGAGAAAAAACAAAACCACTTGAGTTCACTGATAAACAGCTCTTAAATAGTGCAAAAATATATACGACACACCATTAGTATCATCATAATACCTCTACAAGGAAGATGCAGAAGAGACATATGTGCTATATCCTCTAATACCAAGTTTTGCAAAAATATCCTCCAAAATTCTGTGATTTCTACGGGATTTTGTTGGCTTTTTTCACTTGTCCTCCAAATCACTGTATACAAGTAACTGGGTGAATGATGAAAAACCCCATGAGAACTTTTTTACTCCCACAGTAGTTTCCCACTTCTCCAAAAATAAACATACCATTATGTTTTTACACTTGCTGTAGGTTCCACTACATAACATTCTGAGAGGGGTGGGGGTTTCCACTCTACAGACATACTGCGCTATCAGTGCTAGCAGGAAGCTGCTCTCTTTACAAAAAAAGGGAAGTTGCCTGTCTGCAGGGTCTTGAAGCCACAGCCTCCTTTAATCCTATATGGGCACATCCACCTTCCCCCAAAGTCAAGTGTGATATATGCAAGAAGATGAACAAAAGAAAGAGAATAAGTGTTGATTGCATCCGTACCTGGGCCTAACACAACTCAGCAATTAAAGCATGTCTTGCTAGTGTTAGAAGTCAAGGCAAACTTTGCCTTAGAATGCTTTTGGCATTTAAAGCACATTTAAAGCACATGAACTACTTTGCCGGAAAAATCCAGTCTTGACCTGGAAGCTTCATAAACATGGCTGGCCTCCTGGTAACCATGTTTACTAACAGCCAAAACTAAGCACAATTGTATGCTCCTGCTGCTTTAGGTTCTGATGGCATCTGCAGCAGAGCTCAGAAGGCCTGCCAGAAGATTTCTTGATAATTACAAAGAAGCCACGTTCATCCGCAAAGCTGTTGGAGAAGATCTCCTGAATCAGAAACGCATGTACTCTTGAAAAAGAGCCACAAACAAACACAAAACTAGAAAATGCCCAACGTTTTTACTTCAGTTCCAGCAGGAAGCAGAGCAGTACATCTTCAATGACGTTAACGCATAAAAATCTTGCATCATAGGAAAGTAACAGAAAAATGTACATCCAATTCAAAATGCATTTTTGGTTATTTCTTGCTTACTTCCCATCTTTCGTTCTGTTTTGATGATGAAAATCAAAGAAATAATTTTAATTCAAAAGAAATGTTTTCAAAGCAAAATCTTAACTCAGACTTTAATTACGAATACAGGGAACGTAAAAGATATTTAAAAGTTGGTTTAAGCTAAGGGTTTGATCAAGTACTAACTGAAAACAAAATTCATTGATAACACTGAAACACTCTGGATAATTCAGACTCAAATGTACAAGTATATGAAGATTAGTCTTTAATTCCTCACAGCCATAAAGCCATTATCACTCTCATAACTGACACCTACCCTACTTGGTGTAAATATTTATACATTCAGCCACATACTATGCTTTTGAGCAAGTAAGTTATTTTTTAGTCTGATTTTCAAGGGAAATGAGTTTTGTGTGCTTATTCCGTTTGCCTGTCAAGTTCCCCGTATATTTAATTCCAGCAAGTAATTCAAATTTGTAAAAGGTAGAGGTCTCAGTGCTAAAGAAATATCTGCTCAGAGAAGAACAGCTCAGGTTCGTGCCATGGCTGAAGTCAAAGCACTTCAGCTGTAACAGTCCCATGTGGCTGGTGCCAGCCAGGATGCTCACAGCTCTGGTTTAATTTCATATTCAGAAGGGGAAGGGGAAAAAAAGGGCAAAAAAAGCACCTTGAAACTACAAACTGCACCCAAATCAGCAGTACTAATCACAACATAAAGTATACCTTAGTAATGTAGGAGTGAATTTCCCATAGAAAGAAAAAGAAAAAAAGTAAAAAAAAATACAGATCCTACTAAAAACCTACGAGTATGGTTTTCAAGTTGTTCTGTGGTGAAGAATCTGTGTTTACAATAACTACAATGTGTCTTTGAACAGCTCAAACCTGGATTCTCTTCAATTCATTTTACCTTGTGTCAACAGAATAGCTGCCAGTTTCTCCATATTCTTTATTTTTATGTCACATTTAAACACATATCGTTAAGGATGTATCCATCATCCTAATGAAATATGATTGTGCTGTCACTTTTCTTTATGCTGTGATAGTACTTTTCAAGAAGGAAAAAAAAAGAGATTTCATACTCTTCTATGATCATAACTGCACTAAGGAATAAAATTCTCAATTCCAAGGTTTGTGTTAAACTCTTTAATGACTAGTCAATTTAGCAATATAAATATTGGCATTTTACTAGAAATAACTTCTTAATGACTGTTAAAAAACTGCTGTCACTGGTGGATTTGAGTTGGAGGGAGTTTAACTCTACCAACTCTTCCTACTACCTTTCTCTTGGCACCTAGTATTTAAAATTCTGCCTTTTTCCCTTTTTTGTATACCATAATTTGTGCTATTTCCTTCTTATGATCCTCCCCTCTCTGAAACAATGTATGTCAAATTTTATTCTGATACTACAATGCATTTTCAGTGCAAATTAGCAGTGTGTTCTAATAGTAATCCATTGCACCCCTCATTTTAAGGGGAAGGAAGCAAGACACATGACAAAAATCATAGAGTGAAATAGCTGGAAGTCCACCCACTGGGAAAGGCTGGATGGCAGAACCACTGTGCAATGCTGCTGTAAAGAAATGCAAAGTAAGTATTATTTTACTTTATATGAGTCTTACATAAAAGGGTTTTGGTTTTTTTTTAATTTGAAAGCACCGGTGTAGGATAATTTATAGTTAGAGATTTATATTGTTCAGAAATCACATTGGGCAGTCTTAGACTTGAATAAAATTTAGTTCAGACATTAGAGAGCAGAAGAATGCCTCTTGGAACTATTTAAAGCCAAACTGTGCACTAGGAAATGTGAGCAAGAACACCGCAGTAACAGTTTGTTGTAAAATTCAATATTGTTGATATTTGCTTTTAAAACACGCTCCCCTGCCCCTCATCCTTCCCTTCTGTCGCTTCAGACAAATCTCTGATTATGGGACTCATTCTGTGCTCCTCAGTCGTCCACTTTCCAGATGTCATCTAAACACACACCTCACTTGGTAAAGCCAAACCGTTCTTATCCATCACTAGTGTCCATTGCAGAAACCTCGTCCTCTGCAAGCCTCAATTAAGTGTATTCCACTAGCCTCTTCCAAAAGTATCCTACTAGCATATAATCACATCCCTATCTTCTTACCTTCCCCTTCTAAACTGCTCCTTCACATTTCCTCTACAGAAATGCCAGTTCCATTTCCATAAAGATATGTCATCGTCTTCTGCCATCACCTCTGCTCTCTTCCTCATTCTTTACCAACTGTTCTGTTTCCCCAGTCTCCTTATTTCTACATCCTTATCAAAATTTCTATACCTTCACACAAAACAAAACAAAACCCACTTCACCACTAACATGAAGTCTTCAGTAACTACAAACTAAATTACCTACACAGACTATTCCTCCTTTCACTATTTACTGATTTGCCTCTGCTTGGAATATTTTACACTGTAGATATATGTGGAATGGAGAGAATTTCTCATTTCTTATTATTACTGATTCAGGTCTCCAAACAGAATGCATCTACAATTCTTCCTGTGTGATTTAAGTGAGCTTCTTAAGAATTTCTGGCATGCATTGGACATTACTATGCAAAAAATCAAGTACAAAGAATGGTCAAACAAAAATTGATCTAAAAAAAAATCAAGTTTAATTCCAGAGTGTTAATTCCTAGGTGTCAGATTTCCATAGAACATATTGTAAACAGTTTCTAGGTAGCTTTGTAGGAATTTTATATTAAAAAGACAAATAAAACAAAGCTGCCAAAAACCCCAAACCAACAGAAACCCCCAGAAAACAACAAATTAAATCGTACTACACCAAAACAGGCATTTTGGAGAAATTTTAGCAGCAATGATATAAGAAATCAGCCAGTTAGAAATGCCTGCCCAAAATCCACTTCCTTTCCTTCACAACATCTGCACACCGGTCTTAACCATGTCAATTCCTGTAACCCCAAAGGCAGAGGAAGCAGCAGAACAGCCCCGGTGTCACTGTAGCTTAAGGACAGCAGGGATGGAAGTTCCCAGCCAGTGCCCAGCACATGACACCTACGTAACGGAGGGCTGACACTCAGAATTTCCTCTCGTGCGGCACCTTCCGCAGTACTTTCGTTTTTTCTGGGTATAATGGTAGCGGGAAGCAGCGGCTGCCCGCACTCGCCGCGCTCTCTGCCCGAGCGCGGCCGGAGGAGCGGCGCAGCAGCTCCCGGCTGCCGGAGGACATGGTCCTGGAGAGCCAGGTAAGGCTGCACTACCTTCCGCTGGTGCTTCAGGAGCCGCGTACGGCTCCAGGGAAACCACAGCGCCAATAACTGTGCCGGGTACGGCAGAGCTCAGCCACCCACAGACGCGCAGCCACGCGGGACAGAGCGATTTAATGCTCTGCTGCAGGGAAAGCGCATTTGAGATTGTGATGCGGGTTATAAATTCGCTGGGTATTCTATGCATTATGTCATGATTAGGTCACTTGTAATTAATTGATACCATCCCGAAGGAAGATTACATGGTGGTGGCTTTATGCACTGGTGGTGTGGAGAAATGGAAACAGAGGTTAATTTTCCATGTTACTGTGGTACTTGAACTTTTTTTGCTCTGGAGTAACGGAAAAGACAGAAACATAGATTTGAATGAATATTCACCAAGTGAGATGGTCTCAGTATTGTGCAGGCAGGTTTAAAGTGATGCAGTACACCGTACCATAAACACAGAATCAAAGTTCTCGTGCAAGGATGTTTGAATTTGTCTTTTGGAGTCAACCCATCCCAAGCTCTGGTGATGCTTTCCAGAACATCAAGATTCAGATATTTGTGTCAAAAATGGGTACTTTTCCCCAGAGATTTCTCTCAGTCCCTCTTTTTCCAAGTTAAGCAGCAAGGCTGAAATTTCAAGAGTAACAGAGCATTTGAATTGCAACATGCACCTTCTGTTACCTTATGCAACAGAACAAAAAGCATTTTCCATAAGATCAAAAAAACAGGTTTTCTTTTCAAAAAATTGCAAAGGGATGTTTTCATTTTAACTTCTGCTACATCAAAAACACTATCATGGTACTTTACAGGGAAATAAATGTTTCTGCTGCAACAAATAAGATCCTATTCTGGGCTAAGTTTCTCCATCTGGTGAATTTAAGCTTTAAGTGGATTGGTAGGGACCTGATGCACAGAAGTTGTGCAATCCCTCGAGAAACGATTTTCAAATTGACTAATAAGATATTGCACTGCATACAGCTTATTAGAAAGAAACACTGAGCAGCAACAGCACACAGCTACTGTGCCTGGGATTTAAAAGCTGGATTTAGCTGTCATGTCCATAATTCTTAGTGCATTGGTTATGTAAAGGAGTAGGTGAGAGGAAGGTTTAGTTTCATATTAAAGAAAGTAAAAAGGCTCTACAGAATGTAATTGCAGGATTAGTAAAATGTATAAGGCAGCTTTGCTCCACTATTTACATATCTAGGCAATTTATGGAAATCCTCATATAGAAAACTTGAATAATTGAAAATGAGATTGAGAAACAACTTGGTCTTACATTAAAGGACAAAATATACGTTTTCATATTAAAAAAATCATATGTGTAGAGAAGAACTTGGTAAATTTTCACAGGAAGCTTTAAAGGTTAGTTCCCCAATGAGACGGAATAATATTCAAGAGCTTTTGACCAACACTGATCATTACTTTGGCAATATCTCTGCAACTTTCCAGATATCCAAATAATCTACACGTTACAGGATTTCTATACATGAGAACATTTTAAGAGTAATTGCCATTCATCTTGAGGAGGAAAGTTAAAGCTAAAGAGACAAAGCAAGCAAATGCCTTGAGAATAACCTTTTAGAAAGAGCATCACAGTATGGGGAAAACACTTAAGAACAGAGAAACTGTAAAGGCAACACGTGTGGCAAGTAGTTGAACCTAGCTGGGCAGAGGAAGATGAATCATAAGAATTAAGGATGAAAACTTGTCAGTTTTGGTAATATATACAACCCTTATCATAGAAAATGAAGTTATCATAAAAACAATCTTTAGCAAAGCTGCCATTCCAAAACTAGAAGGACAAAAATTTGAGATTGCACAACAGAATGTATCAGTGAAGTCTACCGAGGTAGCACTAAACTTAGGGTAAAGAAGTGCTAAGGGAGGATATCAAAGGGCAAAAGTAATCATTGACTTTAGCCTCATGCAAAAGTCACATACTGGGGCACAAGTGATCTTATTTTATGTGATTGCAAAAAGGGGCAATTCAAAACAAAACAAAAAAAACATTACAGGGGACTGGAGCCAAAGTTCTTTGCTTGGAATACATATAAAGACAGTGACTACTGCTTTCTACTTTGTGAAACCAACTTCAAAACATTCCCATTGAAACAGAACAAGTTACCTTTTTTTAATGCAGATGACATGTTAGAGGAACTGAAAATATAATAAATGCATAAACGGTTCACTTGAAAATGAAGGTGATTAAAATAGCTATTTAATGCTTTAACTTGTAATGACCTCTAGTTTCAGCCTTGAGCTGCAATTGTCATGGACTTAGATTGCCCTTTGTCACACAGCTTTTTTTTCACCAGCCCTTGCACAACTTCTGTCCTGTCCCAAGGAGACACAGATCAGCCTTGCTGTCACCATCCCATTAGGAGCAAAGCTGATACAACCTACTG
This sequence comes from Callaeas wilsoni, assembly GCA_013398955.1. Classification (NCBI taxonomy): domain Eukaryota; kingdom Metazoa; phylum Chordata; class Aves; order Passeriformes; family Callaeidae; genus Callaeas; species Callaeas wilsoni. The sequence goes on from VWPU01005961.1 coordinate 32,311, forward strand.
GGATTCCAAGGTGACATAGCTTCTTTCATTACGTTTGTCACAATATTGATTAGATTAGGTCTGAAGCCCATCTTTGGCCTGCTACTGACCCATCACATCTCCTGGGAAATTCTGCAGAGTAGGAAACAAAATTGAAAATGACTGGAACAATAGAGATGTTCAAGATGGTTACAGCTCATGGGACTCACACAGATGTGACAAGTACTGATTTTTACTAACTATGCATCCTAATACATTAATCCCAAACTTGACAACTACATATTACATTATCTTCTTTACTGTAGTCAACCTTCAGGAGCTTAATGGCATGAAGATAACCCACCAAAGATTTTAATTTCTTTCACTGGAGTAAATAACAACATGGTCAGAGTGCTGCCTAGCTAATTTTCCCTATCAAAATTTTAAAGAGTAAATAAAGAGCAGGTTGTTTGCTGTCTGTGTAGTTAATCTTGTATCAGTTGTTCCCCGTTGCACGTTTAGTTTTAGATGTTTCACTCATGTAGGAGAGCTGAAGATTCAGTTCAGAGAACTGCACAGCTGAGCCATATGGCATCCACGTAATCGTAGCAGCTAATAGCTAAGGACCCCTACACCTGTTCTTATGTTTTCAGTGGGCTTTACTTATTGGCATTAAACTCTTCTAATATAATACATTCTCTGTGTTGATACAGGCTTTGTATGTGACAGATTTGATAGTTCTGAAGGCAAAAAGGACTACTCTGAATTGCCAAACATATTTTTAGACAGAATAAAAGTTGGAGTTTTTTTTTTTTTTACCTTTTCCAGTACTAGGTCAGTTTTTCCTCTTTCACATGTGGGCTGCTTTACAAATACCATCAGTAGGCACAGCTGAACTACAAGGAGCCTGAGCAATAAGTTCAGTAAATGTCACGCCTTTTACCTACACCTTTAGCTCCCACGTATAACACCCACTCCCTCTGACACCGCCAAACGTATGGTTTGAATTTTCCTTTCTTCTCAGTGTTCCCTCCTTCTCCTTATCTTCACACAGCTTTGCAAAATAGGACAGCTAAGCAATTAGCATCCCATAAGTAAAATAAACATTCCTATTTGCAGTAGGGAAGCTGTAGCACATCTGTCCCGCTCAGTAACACCCCTGGCAGAAGATGACACACAGTGTGATAGCCTGGGAACCTCAGGGTCTCACAAAACAAGAGCTTCCAAACTTGACTCTTGTATGCTTTGAAGGATAAAGCAACACGAAGCAGAACTGTGTATTTCATTCCAGGTTAGCATGCCAGGACACTGCATCTAGATGCTTGTTTTATTTCCATGAGAGTAGAAAAAATATATAAAGACAGGAAAAAAAAGCAACATGCAAGATGTTCTCCTATATAAAATGTTATTTCTTAAACATACAAATGAAAACATATTCCAGGTTGCTGCTTTGATCCTTTTCACAACTGCTAAGATTCCTTTAAGTCCTAGAAATCCTCTCACCCTGTTCTTAAACTAGTCATTCTTTTTTTATTCAGAAAAAAAGAGTAGAGTTTCTCTTAATATAATCCCAGGTATTTTTTTAATAAAAATTTTTTGTATATTACTGAAAGATTTGACAGGTAATTCACATTCCATTAAAAAAGACTTTAAAAATTAAGAGCAAACAGAGAAAGAACAATACTCGATTATGGATTTAGTTTAAAATCAACTTGCTTTAAATACACTCTAGGATATTTAAATTAAATGAGATTTATCTATCTATACCCATAAATATTACTCCAAGCCCCAATAAAGTCACATAATATAGCTTCATGCTCTGCAGAATCTTACCTGTAGGTTATTACTGTGCAGGCTTCAATTAAGATGCAACAACAGCTTTTACATCAAAAAACTATAGTTTGAGGATGTAAAAAACCAATATTCTGAGGATTTCCCAGGAAGAGTGGATCAATCGTTTTATGCTTTAAGGGCTGAAAATTGTTGGAGGAGGTTTCAGCCAGAAAGAGAAGTTTTTTTCTTTGGAAGAGTACAGTTCATCTCCAAATAAAACTGTTCAGAAGATCCCTTCCTGCCTTACCAAACAATATTCTCCAATTATGTTACACTTATGCCCTTGCTTAAACCATTAAAATCCAAGTGGTACAACAGCTGGACTATTCACACATTATAAAATAATGAAATCCTGAGCACAGACCAAAAGGAAAAAGTAACCATTCCTCAACACCATAACATACAATTAAAAAAAAAATTAAACAGATATTTCTGTTGCACACACATTTTTGTTTACAAAACTCCACAGCCATTTATTTTTGCCCACAATATATATGACACAAATCTAAGAGGACACTTGCACTGAAAATCTTCATCCATATTAACATGAGAAGAACCTTTCCTTCCTCAAAGAAAGTAATATGCAGTACACGTGTGTGGAGAAAACTTTTCAGGAGTTTTAAATAGCTTTAGTGTTAAATAGACCTTGTCCCACTTCTGTGCTCCTACTTCTTCATCCTCTTTTCTGCATTCCCTCCTTACATGCACTACTTTCCCAACTCACCCACATCTCCTGCTGCTGCTCCAGCAGGTACGCGTGCCCTGCCTTGATCCCTTCTCCATGCTAATCCAATATGTGGCCCAGCTGTCTTTGGCAGCAGTAATCACGTTCCTCTCCTGTCCTGTCCATTGCTGGCCTCCTGGTTACCACTGCTGGCTTTGGTTACCAGGAAGAGGATTTATTTCCATTCCCTGCTTCCCTTCACTCCCCATCACCTTCTGGTCTAACCAAAGAGACATGCTGGAGTCCTGCACACGAGCCTAAGCAAATCTCCAGCCCTGCCACCCCGTACTTTGCTACCCAGAAAGAAGAAACTTTAGCTGAAGGCTGAGTTTTCTTGCTCTGTGTGGATCACAGACTGTGACAGAAATGGACTTGACACCACTGGGGTTTTTTTGATGGTTTCTAATGTGTCTTCCCACTAGAGGAGCAGAAAGCCAAGATATCATAAAGCTGGCGCTCAGCTGTATGAGTTTGATACTTTGCAGACTTCAGAAGGAAGAGGGTGAAGATGCAAAAAGCTTTGTCAATCATTTGGACCATGCACAGCTTGCTTGTGTCAGGGCGCTTTCCTCTCCCTGGTGATTGTTTTAGCCAGAGTCTAAGGTATAAACGCATCCCCTGCCCATACTGCCTCTCACCTGCAGAGAAGGAGCTTCCTAGCCAAGTTTGCAAGGTACCATAGAGCATGTCAAAAGAAGTGTACAGGAACCCACTTCTTTGAAATTGCTGACATTTTGGAGGATGAAAGAAGCTTCAAATCTCCAGGGCTCCAGTCTTACAGGCACTAAGAAAAAATAAATCCCTTAAAAAGAAAAGAAACAGAAGGAGAGAAACTGCCTATCTCTGTATTTAGAAGTTCATATATTTAAATCCCTTGAGGAATGAAATAGTTTGGGAAACTGACAGCAAAAAGTAGAGTACTGAAAATAAGTCTGATTTTTCTGATATGTTTTAATTTTATTATTTAATGAGAAACAGGTTTAATTATAAATAAAATCCACAAAGGCAATACAAATCATCCACCGAAAGGCAAGAAGTTAGGAAAATACCATCTAGAAATAGTCTGGCCAAAATTTAATTTGTTTTCAGGGACTGTACATGTTTATCATCAGCAATAAGCATCTCATTATTGTTTTTGCCACTGACCAATAACAGAAATGCATGGTGCTTTTTTTTAATTCAAGTAATAGCCTTTCTTACAAGATAGAGTAACTGAATCCTAAAACTGGTACTGTACATCTCAGTAATCCATGCAACCCTTTTAGCCAAACTGGATGTGTGAAAGTGAATGAGACTAGCCCTAACCCACGGAGGGTAGCTTTATCTCACCCGCTGGTGTCTGCAGGCACAGAGCTGGACAACTATCACTGGCTTTGATAACCACTTGAAATGAGAAGAATAATGCTTGAATATTCTACTTGGAGCAGATGGGCAAGTTAGGATAGCAAAGCTGCAGGAACCACACTAAGCTGAGGTGGGGTATTACCACACCCAAGTTACTTCTGCACTGTGCCCAGGTCTATGGGCAGAAACTGGGGACAAATTAAAGCGATTGCCAGGTTTCTCTGCCTTTTGCCATGAGGCATCTGTATATGTATTTTAGGACTAAAACAAGACAGCAGTACTGAATGCTTTCAAATTATAACCAGAATCTAGTTTAGACACATTATTTTATATTATCTTCTGACCTTGCTTTTGGCACAGGAAAAAAAAGCTCTGAAAACCATGTTTGCATACTTAAATGAGAAAAGGAACTGCTATCCCCCTTATATTTTTCATTTCTGAAGGTCTTAAGGGAGGAGTGAGAACACACAGTAAATAAATAGCTTAACGGACTGTAAACAACTAAAGCTTTGCCTCTTGCAAAACTATGGTCCCTGTGATTAATGTTTCAGGAATTACATTAAAGTGCAATTACTTGCCCTGTAGACTAGTGATACCCAGGAGAAAAGATTCTCTGCCTCAAATGAGACCATGAAATTTGATTTGTGTATTCTAAAGAAAGAAATAACAATCTCTTAATTTAGACAGATTTCTTAACAAAAGCAGCATCTTCCTGTTTTGATCACAAATTAAACAATAAAAATAAAGAAGTGAGGCTGTCTGACTGCATGAAAGAATAGGAGAATCTGCATGAAATAGTCCTCTCTTGTAATTAATAATAACAAATTGACAGGTGTTATATCTGCTCTGCACCTTCCAGTATCGTGACTCAGAACTGTACTGTAAAAGCTGTACACACTGCTAACAGCTCCTTTCTTTAAGGGTTATTTGTACTAAAGAACTTTTAGCATAAATTTGTGAACTGAGTAAAGAAGAATTTAGGGCATCAGTCACCACTGGACTAAGATAACATCTCAGAAACGTCAGGGGTTGTGGAGTTTGCCCTTACTCCTTGGTACTTTCTCACCACTCAGACCAATAATCAAGCATGTGATCACTGACCTTAATTTTTAGGGAACAGACTCTAGCAGACTTGTTAAAGGATAGAGGAAAATCCATAAATTAAGATTAAATGCAGCATGCACAGATGTAATCAGCACTAAACCAGTGCTCCAGGCAGAGGTGCCCTTACTGAGCCCTCCCCCTGGCTCTTCCCAAGTGCTGCCTTTCCCACTCTGTTCCCATGACAGCAAGCTCAAATTTCACCTCAAGTTTAGCAACTCTGTTCTGCACCATAGTCACTGATTAATGCCATGACCCTTGACTCATTAACCTCAGCAGTAACAAAACAGAAGGCTCTGGGCTTACAGCCCCAAATTTTAAATTGGTTTAAGGATTGTCCTTCCTGTGGGGCAAGAGTGGGACTTGCAGAGATGTTTTGTATGAATAAACAGAAATAATTTTTACCCCTCTTATCCTTTTCTGACATTTAGAAGCAATAAAAAGTAAACAGGTAACTGTTCCAGCACAGCCTTAAATAATTCAAGGGATCACCCTCTTCGCCTACCTGAAAAATTCCGAGCAGGCCCTGTAACAGTAAACAAGTTTTTAATCAATTCTAAAATCATAAGAATACAGAAGATAGATGACACTGAAACTTAATTTATTTTCTATTCGGCAGAATTTAATAGATCCTGAATGCTCCTCTCAGAAAACTGAAATAGGAACACAAGTTTTAAATAGACTTCTTCTGGGCACATCTGCAGGGAACAGTTCATGATCAAGCAGTCCTTGAAATTTCTCATGCCAGTTACTGCAATGCACAAATTTTAATCACTGCGAGGAGCTTCAGCTGTGCCTAAGAGTTCTGTTCTTCCTAGTGATCCTAACTGGAAAAATCCTGGAAAAAGCAAGTCATTGCACCACGGGGACTCAGACAATCCCTGTGCTTCCAGAGGGGCGAGGCCAAGCAATGCTGCAAAATAGAAGTCAAGTGTTCAGATGACACTTGGCAAGGAATAAACTAGTGACAGGTGCGGGCCAGCCGTGCTCTTTCCAGCGCAGGATTCACCCAGTGCATGGCCCAGGACAGCCGCTCCCAGCCCTGCCTGCCCCTGGTCCCCACGGAGAGCCTGGGCCCGCAGCCAGGACGGCCCCACGCTGCCCGCCTCGGGCACAGCCGGGCCCAAGGCCCTGCTGAAGCACATGGACACGCAGGTCCCCCGGGGCAGGTGTGCTGGGAGAGCTAACCCAGAGCCTCAGAGGCCTCGCCCAGCTACAGGGGAATCCTGGCTACTTTTCAAAGCAGGACTAGTACCAACTAATGAGAGAAGAGGAGTCTTATACTTCAAAACTTTGATTTCTTAATTTTTGGAAGGCCAGAGAGTAGCAGGCAGGACTGAGAGGTGGCAGAGCCATCCGGGCAGCACTGGGGCGTGAGGCTGAGCTCCCTGGGCGAGTGAGGGAGGCCAGAGGCTACCCTGGGGCCGGGCCACAGGAGCACTCGGAGGGCACAGCCCCAGCACGGTGCATCCTGGCCGGCAGCAGCATCCTTCTCTGCCTTGAGATGATGGCACGGGGATAAAAGCCTGCTAGTGTAAAAACAAGCTTGGAGAGCAGAAGCAAACTCTTCCCCTCTCGTGTGTAGGCTGCTCTGGAGCCCGCCAGCGGGCACTGCCACTGAACAGCTGGAAGAGTAGGCACGGGCAGGAGCACAAATGTGTAGCCTCAAGGATATTCACCACTGGCACCAGGAGCAACCACTCATCTGTTCGTGTGCCAGTGGCTGAGTCACAGCAAGCTGACACTGTTTGGCACATTTCACAGTCCCTTGCTGCAGCGATGGCCTTTGGATGCTCCAGCAGCTTAACTGACTGCTACAGCACCACCGCTCCCGATACCCTCGTCCCTGTGTTCTGACCCAATTATTTTCAATTAAGTTACTTAAGACATGAAAAAAAAAAATAACAACCAAGTGGAAGCAGAGCAGAGGGAACCATAGTTGGTTGTGCCCATAATCTTAGAGCTGTATCACTAATTCCAATCAAAAAATATTCTTTTACGTGATTGTCAGGCAGAGAAAGCTACTGCCAGCATTTCATACCCTGGTTCTGAGCACTCACAATATCTGTTTAAATTAGCAAGCAATCAGCACCCACAGCAATTATCATCCCATACACTCTATTCCAGTAGTACATTCTCTCCTCGTTCTTTTCTGCCATGGAAATCTTTATCGCACAGGGCTTGTTTTGACAAGATATCTCTTTTTTTATTCAAGAATTCTATGTACTTTTCACTCAGATTTTCAGATTCAGTCAGTCACTATATCCTTGAGCTGTGTGTAACATCAACATAAAATAACAAACAGAACTCAACAATCAAAACTATTTTCTCTTTCTTAGTAGAAAAAGCCACACTACATGGTTCCACCAAGAAGATTAACAGGAAAATGTTCACTATCAGTTAGGCATTAATAGAAAATTATAACTCTTGAAGTGGAATGGATCCAAAGACGAAAAGAAGTCTGAATTTGGCTATTCAGTCTCAATTTTGAGCATAACTGTTTCCATATAACAATGAGAACTGAAACTACCTCATATCAAAAGCACTATCAAAACCTAAACTTCTCAGCTATACTGCATCTATAAAACACCCATTTCTTACCAACTCCCATTCCTTTTCAATTCACATTCCTACATACAATGCATCTTCTCCCATACTTGTAACAAGAAAAGTCATTTATATTCACCTATGTGACCACAGCAGGAGTGCTACCACAACATTTTTCCTCAGACCAAGGTATTAAGGCCATCCACAGAATAACAACTGGATACTTGTTCTGTGCCTCTGACAAAAATCATGTGTGATGCCTTTCTCCACTGCTTTATTCCCTCATTGACAGTAACTACTCCTTTCACATTATGGACAGCATAGACACAGCAAAAAATCCATTTTTTAAATAATGACAAAGAATGTCTTTCTATTTCTGACAACATGTGAAATGAAATGATACAATTCCTGATGTGGTACATATTCATATTTATGATATAGAATTAATTTAAAAATGAGCTCATAAAGTGTCCTCAAAACCAAGCAGGTACCATGCTAGGTTTATGGGGTTTTCACCAAACCTTTATGGGGTTTTCACCAAACCTGAGGTAAGCTTCAGGAGGTGAGGATGATTTTAGCATCTTAGGTTGGTAATTTAGTTTGGACCAGAAGAGAGGACAGCAGCTGTTTCAGTTGAGCTCTGCATTTGAATTTCCAGGGTTTTTTATAACCTCTATAAACTCAAGACAAAACTCAACTGGTGTGAACTGAAACAAGATGTTTGAGTGAAAAAACTGCCAGTGGAAACCACTGAGCCTGAGAATCAAAACCAGTGTTAGGACCTGCACTGCACAGGTGCCTGGCAAGCCTGATGCAAATGTTATGTTTTCTTGCATATAATTCTAAGCCAAACAATTTTTTTCTACTGAAACCAAGGGTTTAGGGGCCAGGGAAAGAAATTAATTTGAAATGGCATCTCCTAATGAGCAAACAAAGACCCAGCAAGAGCAGGGAAATTGCCTTTGCAAACTTAGTTTTCAAGAGATGGAGGAGAGAAAGAGAGAAATGGAACTGCGGTCACAGCGGGGAAATTTATGAGAAACGCAAGTTGTGTGGTTCAGGCAGCTTGAGGGAGTGCTGAAAGATTTCAGAAGGTGAACAGATTCCTTTCTCATTAATGAAGGGGCCCTGACTCCAGATCCGCTGCACTCGCTCCGAGTGGAAGGCTATTCAGCTCTCTCCTTTGATTGAAAGCATGGGTCTGTTACTTATGAGCTCTCAGTAGCTTTCCTTTTAATAGGAAGTGGGGGGAAGGGGCAAGAAGATGGCTGGAGGAGGGGAAGGAAAAGATGGGTAGCAAAAAACGCTGGTAGCTGAACATGGGGCTTCAAGGGATTTGCAGGACAGGCCTTTGGGAAAAGGTTAAAAGCTTACAAGGTGAGTGATGCCTTTCCTGGGCTAAGTTTTTCTTTCCTTATTATTCACCAACCTGTTATTAAGTAAACTCCTCTGCATCTTTGATCCACCCTTACCCTCTTATTTTCTCATAATCTTACCAAATTATTTATTCTGCTAGCATGGAACTAAAAAAAATAAATTGCTGGTTTTCAATTTATTTTTTTTCTAGTAGGTATCAGCTGTATTTTAATAATGCTAAAAAAGAAACCCTAACTAAACCAAATCCTGACCATCTTCCCTGCTGCAACAGGGAACATGCAGCCTGCTGTTCCAAATTGTAGACAGTCACGAGCTCTCGTCAGACTTTGCGTGGGCTTGAAATGTTCTTTTAGTCCTTTGCAGCTGAGAACTGAGCACAAATTATCACTAAAAGGATATGAAAAATTACTCTAGGACATTTGCCATAGCTGTACAGGAATGCTCCTCAAAGCAATCAGAAAAGTGAGCAGATTACTTAGCCAGCTCAGGTTTGAGGACTGTATTGACAGCTAGCTGTTTCTAACAAAGGTTACTTTTTCATATGGAGAGAAAAAAAAAAAAAGACAGACAAAAACTCACTGCTTTCTTGAAAGAAATCCACATGCATTGCCAATGCCCATGAGAGGTCCTTGCTTGTGGGTAAATGACAACACAGCAACAGTGTCTAGAGCCTTTTCTACTTAAAAGGGACCAAATTTAAACTCCTGTTCAAATACTTTGAGCATAAGTGCCTTCAGTGAATTTCAATATATTTAAGCATGAAAAAAACTTGACTAAAAATAACATGAAATATCATTATAATTATTTTAACAGTAGTGTAAGCATTTTGTAATAGGAATTGTAAACCATCAAATTTTAAATACCTGATTCATGGTTTTAAAAGACAGAATACCATTAGCAGTTGAATTAGTAATTAAGTCTTCCAAAGCAACATATTTGCAGAAAATGCTTTAAACGCACCCACTTGTAGCCAAATGTGTTGAAGCAAGAAGGCTTCAACTGCTGTAGTGTTTGGACTCATCCATAGCTGTAACTTCTGGGAACAGTTATTTTGTTCCTCAAAGCCAAACTCCAGATTATTTTATTCTACTGTGATATTCCAGACCATTTCTCAGACCAGAGTTCAAACACTCAACTGAGGGTACAATTTTTTTTCTATTTAAGAAAATCAGCCATGAATTTACCTGTAAGCTCGCTGGTTAACACAAAACAGCAAACAACTTCACACTAAAATTAGAGCTATCACCTTCAAAACTACACTTGGGAGCATTTGAGCATAATGGACTTTTTAAACATCTTTCCTTTTCCTTTTCAACTACTTCGATATTTCAAATATGAACTAATTTAGTCAAAATGCAAAACTAAAGTACTCGAAAATGAACAAAGCAAAACACTTAATAACAAATTTCTGAAAACAAGTAGGTGACTTTAAACTACCTGACTGCCCAAGAGGCAGGGTATAAACCATTCTTTGGGAGGGAATTTTTTTTTTTTAAATCAACATCTTGCACTATTTATCAGTCAACAATATGAAAATAATTGTAAGGTACAGACAAGAACTGTGGTCTATTTATAAAACAAGGGACTAGTTCAGTTATAGCTACTAATTCTTCCCGCTGAATCCAGTTCAAACTGTATTTTGCTAGTTTTTATCTGTTGCCAATGAAGAGCTAGCTACTTCTGGTCTGTAAAAACTTTGGTTACCTTCTAAACTGAGCAGAGATCCTGGCATCTTGCAACTTCAAGATAAATCTAAGTACTTCCTATGTGTATCAACCATGCAACTTCAGTGCTGTAACATTTGGAGTGCTGTAACATTTGGAGTGCTGTGCTGGATTCAGTGGAGCTCCTAGGTGTGTAGAATATTAGTCGTCACTTTTACAGATATAGTATATCCAGAGTTTAAAAAAAAATTAGCAAAATCTTTAAATTTTTGCTCTTGGTGAGGTAATTTTTTATCTGCATTTAAAACAAAATATATGCAGGATCAGACTTTGAAACAAGTGTATCAATACAATCTAGAGGAAGGAAAAATAAGGAAAATAGTAATAATAAAAAGATAAGATCATTTGGCTCAGTAATAAAAATAGGGAGTTGCGATCACAGGCAGCACCAAAGGGAAAGGAGGGATTGAGTAATGCTGAACTATCAACCTTTACTTGAGGTCACTTAGATGAGTTCTGTTGCCTCCAACAAGTTTTGTACTAGTACTCAGATCTGCAGCATTGGACATGATAACCTACGGCACCTCTTCCCTAAGATAACAAATTTATTATCATTTATTTTTGAAAGAAGAAAGTGGAATATCCCAATATCACTAACAAAACAATATTTCCTCACTCTTTAAAACATGCACATAATACATATACCACAAGAACAATGCTAACTTCTGACTTGATGCTCTTTGATGTATGAACATACGAGACAACTGGAGACATTCCAATTATCTCCAGTTCAAAGTTAGGCCAAAATTAGAAGCAGTTATGAATAATGGATTAGGTTTTAGTAGAAATGGCAGTGCTGCACAGAATAAAGATGAGAGTTTAGCTTAGCTGTGAATACGTGAACCAGGTAAGCCACACTTCTTCCTTAAACAGACACATTGAAATTGCACAACCTCAGAAGTTAAATTAACGAAACATATGTCAAAGCAGGGTTTTGTGACGGCTTATAAATTGTTTTCAGATGCAATTCTGATGTTTTCAGGATAAAATTAAAAGCCAAAGTTCCTTATGAAAATACTTCTTTTTTTAGTAGGGTTTTTTAAAGAAATAACCATGCCAAAAGTCTTGTCATTTACCATAGCACCCTAGGAGTCAATGCCCAGTCAAAGGTTCATTAGACAACACAGAGGTAAACACCAGCTCAGATCAAAGGGTGCCTAAGCAGGCTATTTCCATTCATTGAGAAATTTTCCTGCCAATCTAGCATTTTAATTAAAGAATAAAAGACTTCCAGGTAGTAATGCTTCTAGCTGAATGAGCTATTTTTCTTGGTTATCTATGACACATTACAGAAAAAGATACGGGGTGAGCACTCCACTGTTGCCTTATATTTCTGTAATACTACTTTACTTTGTGGATTCTGTGAAGACTGGAGCTCAGATGATCACCATGATAGTGCAGACTGTAGGAATGAGGAGATAGATATATAGATATAGATATATAGATATATATATATATGGCTGCTTCTTTGGCTTTTGCACTCTTATCAGAGACCTGTTTTCCTTGACCTGCTTTGCTGTCTCCACAGCTGTGTGTAAGTGTGGGCAGTGCCAAGTTAGGCAGTGGCTGGCACTCAGGCTCAGTGCCTTGTTACTCACAGTTTTGATAAGGGCAGCAGACAACAGGCCAGAGATGATCTTTTATGGTTTGTGCCCAGGTTTCTGTATGGTTATTTACAGATGCCCTGTTGAAATCCTGCATTGCCTTCCTTCACCAACCTCAGTTTAAGTGTGCCAGTATTTTGCAAACCATAAAAATCAAGTGATTACCTAAAACAATCTATGTTCTCTAGATATTTAGTAGCAGTAAACAAGCTTTAGAAAGAACAAAAAAAAAATATTTCACTCAATAGACTCAGTGGGAACTGCAAAACATAAAGCAGCCATTTCAACAAATTCATAGAATATCCAGTACAAAAGTTAATTACTGTACTAGCTAATATGAATTAATACATATCATACAAAGCTAGGGCCATTTAAGACTTTCATTTACTTTAGCAAATAACTACCAATAAAAAGCACTAGCATATTCAATGCTTTTCATAGTTTGCTTTAAAATTACAATTCCATTTCTAGAACCAACTGCTCCACTTGAACAAACCCTTCTTTACTCCAGTAGGTGTAGGTGTGAGTGGGCAGGTGTTTAACTTCATCTACCAAGGGCATGCAGCAAGACTCTGCTCAGCTTACAACACAGGTGTTTAAATGCCAACACTTGAGTGCCTCTCTAGTCTCAAATTTCTCCAGCATCACCAAATTTTTATACCAAAACCAGCAGATCCAATAAGGAACATGGAAATGGTTACAATGTGATACACCCCCCTTTCTGGACCAGTTTTGCACAAAGTATATGACAAGAAATTCCTCAGTCTACCTGTCAGAGGGATTTGGTGCAGGCTGGTAGGTAATCATGGGAGAATTTGTCTATAATGTTTTATATTATGGTCCTAATTATTCTTACAACAACATAAAATGATAGAATATAGTATCGTAGGTAGAAAATGTTGTGATATGTAAATCTGTGAAACATTTATGCTAAAAACACACAATAGAGCATTTTAGATCTCCCTAACTGAAATTAGGATAGATTTTATTAAAGAATTTGCAAAGATAATTGTGTAAATAACTTAATGCATTTGCAACAGTTCACGTGAAACAAGCTGTATTTTTTACTTTGGTCTTATTAGGTCTGAACTAACTCCTAGTGGGATGTCTTGTAGGTTTAGGATTTCTAGCTCATCTTTGCCATGCACATATTCTGTGGGAGCCGTGAATGAGAAGAGAGGAAATTATAAAATACTCATAGGAAACTAGTCTCCTACACAAGAAAAACAATCTGATTTTCAATGAACATTCCCAAATTAACAATCATACTGCAACACTGTTAAGTCATCACTCTTAAGCAGCTTCATTTGGGGGCAAGGCACTTGGAAGCTTTTTTCATGTATACAGATTTTAAAGAATTGTGATGGCCAAAAATACTGGCCAAATACTGATACTACCTGGCCAAAAATCTTGTATAACTAGCAAAGTTAAAGGCATTATGAATAGACTGCCCAGGAAATCTGCCAAGACATGGAAAACTTTTACTTTTAAACCACCAGCTCAAATATCAGTCAAACAGTAGGTAACCATCAGTTCAGGACACACAGAAGCACTAGAGAGGGAGAGGATGGCAGGGAAATGAAATAAATTTTAAAAATTGTTTTCATTCTTGCTATCCAAAATAATTGAGATATTTGTTACATATTTTCGTTTTTATGCAATGTATGTGTGTATATAAGCTTTACGTAACATTTTACAGTTTATATGTAGAGTGCTAGCCTTTTGAGATTTTACAGAGATAAAAGTACATGAAAGAGCTGACTATACTTTCCTGAGCAAGTGGAGTTCACACTTCTGAACACCACTCAATAATTCTTCGTTATGTTTATTGCAGTTATTTCTTAGAGACAGCTATTCTTTTCACAAACCCAGCATATATCTCTCTACAGCTTCTCTCCTCAGCTACATCTACAATCTGGATCCATTTCTACCTTGTCTAGCTCTGGAGAAAAAAAGGTAGTTAGGAAAGTAGGAAATGCAGGGAAAATAGCATCAACCACTACAGCAGTTTCCGATTTCTACAGCAATTAGAGACTTTTGAGACCTATTCTAAAAAAATCTTTTACTAAAGAAAGATTTACCAAAGAAAATCCATGACCATGTATTTTAGGGAGCTTTGGCATTCCTGCCAAGTGAGAATAAAAAAAGTCAAAAACAAACAAACAAACAACTCAAAACAGAGAAATCCACTGACAGATAACCTTAAAACAAGCCTCTAAACCTGAAGTAAACCAGGCTGTGCCCATGGTATGTGCAGCTTTTGCAGACCCGAGAGAGGAGTCTAACGGGAAACACAAGTGAGAAACAGAAGGAACAAGCTTCCCCTGGGGAAACAGGATCAGTTTTTGAGTTTCCCACATGCTCATGCCTAGGGAATCCCCTTTGAAGTTGCTGGCTGACACGACATCTGTTTCATGCCACAGCAACAGCTGTAGGGTTGAAATCCAGACTCATCAAAACATCCTTGGTTCTTGAATTCACTCTATTTGTTTTATACCATTTGATTCTTCCTCTGGTTAGAAAGTGGGAGAACAGAAATTGTAAAATAACAACCTCCCTAAGGGATTTTTAATACCAACACNGGCGGGAGAATAGAAATTGTAAAATTTAAGTAAAATAACAACCTCTCTAAGGGATTTTTAATACCAACACAATGAAATTGAAAAAGGCAGAGAAAAGGGTGAAAAATCCAATAATATCCTCCTGACAAAAATAGAAGTGCTCCCCTTGCCCCTAAAAAAATATTCAACTAGAAATTATTGAAACTTGTTATCCTATGACATAGCCAGCTTCCAGGTGACTGCCAGTCCTAAATGACAAAGCAAACAGGTTCGAAGAGCACATTGTTTTTTCATCGTCAGCTATTTGAATTGTGGCTTGACCAGTGAAGACCACAGGGGAAATAAAAAGCTCCAGGAAGACACTAAATCTTTTTTTATTTGTAGTACACTTCCATTTATGTCCTTATAAAGATATTTTCATAAAGGGTTGGGCCAAAGTAGCTCAGTCATGTGAATGCTGTAACTGATTAATGTCAATATGCTTTAGCAAAACAGAAGATGAAGTAATTTTTCAGTTAATATCACTAGCACACACAGGTAGATCACTGAATTATTTTATTTTTCACTTTTGACCTTTGTGCACCTACAGCAGGGGGTTTGTTCACCTGCAGAACAGTCCTCAGCTTAACCCAGTGCAAATTTGACCACACAGGGCCATATTATTTTAGATCTTCACATTCAATAGTTTATGCTTGAATAGTCTGTGTCCTAGGATATGTAAAAAAGGATAAACAGACATATATATGAAACAATAACCTCTGTTCTGTACTACCCAGCATCAATTCAATATACAGTTTGTGATGTGATAGTGCCAGTCCTTCCCAGGTAGCTCAAACTATGCTGAAAGACACTGTAGGTGATAGAAAAGTGCTTATAGCTAAAACTAAGTAGGCTTGGGAGCTCGTCCATTTGTTCACTAGCTCTTATCATTCAACAAGATGCTTTCCTAAAAATTCATATTGAATACTGAATTTGGTGGCAGCCTTTATCTAAAATTATACCATATTTAACTATTTTCTCAATATTTCTCCATATATTTTCCTCAAGATATTGTCAAGACTATCATACCTTGATTCTATTCCAAATAAAGCCATTAGAATTGAACCAACAGCAGTTAGCTGCCCTGCAAAATGAGTAGATTTCAGACTACTCTAAAACTCCCCCAAAAACTGCTGATGAACTTCTTGGCAGCATCAGCAAAAGGAGTCCAAGCAAAAGATGTTCATGGGAACTGAATTACTTGCAGTAATTCAGGTAAGACAAGACACATCACATGTTTAATAGAAATGTTTTTAAACTAATACAGCTGCAGGTGAGTTACTGCAAATGAGCTCATCAGCCCAGAATTTCCCTCCATCAGCTGAAAAATAAAATGTGTAGAACCAAAGAGAATGAAAATGGAGGGGAAAAAAATGGATCCCATAACTGATCATAATGAATCTTCCAAAATACCTGTGGGAATGCTAACAATGTCACTGTCATAGTTTCTGCTAAAGCAAACAGAAGGTTGACTAATCAAACTGGCAATTTTGATCTGCTAATTGTGATGCCCTGAAGCTTGTAACACTAAAAATAAACTTATTTTTTGTTGAGCTAGTTAAAAGAAATAGCAACCCACGTGCATTTACAAAAATACCATATCAAGAAGATTGACATCAGCAGACATGCAGATTTTTCTTCCCCTGGGCACCAAATTGCTGATGTATGTACATGCTCCCTTCTTGGCATAATTGATTTTGCCTTTCTGCTTGGTGGCACAGACTTGGAATTGCTGGTGTCACAGCAAGCATGAATATGCAAAGTAAAGGACACACTAGCTAGGATAAGTCCAGAATGCCTTCATCTTGAACCCGAACTTGAGCCCAGTTTAAAATAGAATAGCAGTTATTTTTAAATATTCAACTTGAAAAAGCTTGAAATAAAATTAATATGAAGAGTGCATATTACAGTAACAGGCCTCTGTTATTCCTTGCTGGAGTCAAAATCAGACTGAATCACAAATATTAAAAGCAGCTAAATAGGTTTTTTGTGCCTTTTGTGCCCTTTCTTGAAAAACAGTGAGAAGGCTTCATCACCTCCTGAAAACACACAAATTGCCATTTATGTATGACAGGTTTTAGCAGCTCCTTTAAGCAGAGAGGGCCCAGCCTACATCTTTCTCTGAGATCTTTTCCTTTAGTTGACTCTCTAACTCTCCTCTGCCTTTAAATGAGCTGAGGTCCTCAGACTCCTGTAAGGGATCTCTTGCTACATTCCTTGATGCAAAGTAGAAGTATCACCCCTTTATATTTGTATTTTATTTAATCAAAGCTGATTAAGCCACACCAAACAAGAATGTAAAAGACATTCGTGGTATACTATAGCATTTTTTCCTGACTGAATGTACCTTAAATCTTAACTAGCGGGTAAGATAATTCCTGAAAACTACAGATTTCTATGACTAGAGTATCTATGAAAACCAGGAGTCAAACAGACTACTAGTGAAATTCTTTTGGCAGCAGTGCCAAAATAACCATAAAAATCCCAGTCGTTAATTAACAGCCACACACCAGTACCACAGGCAACTCAAGTCAGGTTACATTAAATCTGTTATTTTGGCAGAGGCACAAAAAAACCCCACGTCCTCTCTAAATCCTGGGGAAGACCTTTCCTTTCAGTCTAAGGGGGAGCTACAGTACTGAGCATCAGTGAAAAATCTATTTCACACTGCCCAGCAAAGAGTTATTCTCAGTGGTGTCATAGAGCTGACCTTATGCCAGTGAAATCACAGTTTGCTCCACAGATACAGAACAGAATTTTCACAACCATTTTTCCCTTTCAGGCAGAACCAAAAACAGACATAGCAACAAACCACATCTTAAGTTGCTTCTATATTTTCATCTTGGCTTGCTCTTAAAATTGCTGGATACCTAAGGGGTAGAGTTGGTCAGGACCTCTTCAGCAAAACATTTTTAAAATGGAAAATGCCATTTTCAAACTACAATACCCATTGGCTCTGACAAAACTATCGTGTGGAAAGATTCATCATGCCCCAGGTCAGAGAGAGGGAGACCAAGGCATGGTCAGTAATAACCACAGATTGCTGGCTAGCATGTTCAACCCTACTTCAAGCTTAAAAAGCTTTGCTCAGTTCAGAACCACTATTTGAAACTCTTTCCTCCCACTCCCATCTGCTGCCAAGTTATTAATGTGCCATCAAGTTATTCTGCAGCATGAATATCTGAAATTTAGAAGTCTTCAAATTCATCTAAAAGTGGTTTGAGAACAGCTTTTAAATCTTAAAATTTGTGTACAAGGAAATCTTGAACACTTGTGCAGCCCTACAAATATGACCAGAATCCAAATGTTCCCTGAAGACAGCTACCCCAGGCTTTGAAGCTCTAACTACATTCTACCTCTTTAAAGTCTTACAAATAGTCCATACCAGCATATGTCCATGCAAAAGCCCTATCTAAGGCCATTGTTGTGGAGTTTAATGGCATTTCCTAGACAAACTCCTTATCTCAAGTCCAGATAAAAGGGTTCAGTCTATAATCTAGGCCGTCAATCCGTAAAACCCGTGCATATAATGCACATTTTAATACAGAATTCTTTTTCAAATTCCAAATGACAATATCAGGCTGAATGCCTTAAAGCCTTCCACAATGGCAAGAAGCGGAACACTGCTGTAACTGTACCAGTAAAGGTGGTGGGCATACAGCAGGGTCTCTATACTGCTCTGTGGGTATAATGTACCAGTGGCAGAAAATCTAACATGCAAGCACAGTCACCCTCTACACCCTGGCCACTTGCAAGGCCTGTGGAGCTCTGGGTAACAGCTCAGACTCACCCCCAAGTCAGAAACAAGGCTAGGCATTAAACTCAGCAGTGCTTCAAAGACCTAAGCAACGCGCTGTGCTCACCCTACTGTGCACGTAAATCAGTGGGACTGGACAGAGGAAGGCTCCAGCCCAGTGTACCAACACTCCAGCGTTGGTATTTAATCAGCACTATGAACAGTGCCATGCACAATTCGGTTCTTTTCCAATGCCAGTTCCTGTGGCTGTGTCCCTCTTTGCTTCCTTCAATGCAGATGCTGGGGCTTTAAAGCATGTTGACATACTCTGTTAAATGAAACCAAATGTTTATTATTAACAGTCCTGTGTGGAAGGTGACCAAGAAAGTGACTCGAGTAGCTTGACAATGAAAGCTCCAAGGACAGCATTTCTAGGAGAGTCCCTTTATAATCGACTTTATAGCCTCAGATCAGCATTAATGACATTTGTAATGATTGACTTTTCTCAAGTACAATTACATTTTAAAGATACACACCGGCACATTTGAACAAGTTGTTTCCAAAATGCTGTTATCTGAGTGGAAAAAAATCAAGTTTCTTCTTCCCTGACTCTCTTTATAATCTTCACTCTCAAATTCATCTCTCCTTCATTTTCATCCATTTTTCTTTGCTAAAATTCCTTAGTACTGCCAAGTTATTGACCAGCAATTTTCCACTGAAGATGAGATGCAACTGTACTAGGAAACTGTATTCCAACACAATAAAGCAAAAACTTACTGCCTAAATATAAAAACATACAAACTAAGTTCAGCAGCGTGAAAATATCCTTATCAGCATCTCACAGATGAATACTGAGGGCACAGCAGGATTAAAAGATTTGTCAGTCAAGTGTCCACAGCACAAGCAGGAATAGGACCCGAAAACTGCAAGTGTCAATCCAGGTCGTTAATCGTAAGATAATGGAACGCGTTAGGGTGATGTTAGACAGTGTGAGAGAGGCTGAAGCAACCCTGAAGGTTGAGACAGTCACAGCGTGGCTGCTGCTGACTCACTCTGCAGCAAGATGCTGCTCTGACCAGCTGAAGGGAACCACAGCAGTGTTGCCTCAAAAGCAAGCTACAGAACGAGTACAGGCTCTGCTGATTCCACTTGCTCTAGGGTCCACCCACCAGTAACATGAGGCAATGCCTGATGGAAACATCTTCAATATGCAAGCAATTTGCTGAGGAACAGAACTTACATAACTACAAAAACAATTAGACCTCAGAGAGTTTCTGTATCAACAGATTTCAACACTCAGAATATAGGTAGCTAAAGGTCATCATCCACACTTTACAGAAGGGGAAATGAAATAAAATGATAACATGATTCATCTGTTACACACTGCACAGGCTGAATTTAGGCCTTCAGCTCCTCTGATTTGTAAAAACTACCTTTCCAACAAGACTGCACAATACAGTGTCCCCAAACCCAAGCATCATATATCCCAGGAAAGGAAAAAAAGACATTTCACTGAACTCGTATCCTTACACACACCCCCAACATTTGTATACACATACCTAGGTATGTATATAAACAAGAAACACACATACAAAGAAGTCTAAACAGACTCTGCTGGACTACTGAATGGAGAAATATGGAAAAACACCACAGTATAGATATATGTCTCAGAGAAGAGAGAGCATGCCTGGCTAGCATAGTTTTCCTTAATTCTGTTGGAATGGTTCTTAATTCCTACATTTCTTAGTTCTAGTGACAGGACAGCTCTAATTTCTGATGTCGATAAAACCAACAAAACCCCAAACAAACAAAAAGATCAGGGGTTGTTTTTACAACAGATTGAATCTGTGACTAGAGCTCAATTAACTATGTATGTTTTGCTAAGATTAATGGACATATTCTTCTAAGTCTCAGCAAATGTTTGAGTAAGGTGGGAAAACAGATTAGCACAGAAACAAAATGAAATCCAATACCTATTTTTATGCATACTTATTTGCAGGCTTGCTGGTGTTGTTCTTAGCCACAAATACTAGATGAGGTATTAAAAGATATTCATAGCATTCAGAAAGAAATATCATGTTATACAGTGATAGCCTGCAAATTCTTACCTTCTGCTTTCAATAACTTTTTATAAAGAACTTCAAGATGTTTGAACAAGACTTCACAAAACTTGTCCCTCACCCTCCTGTGGCCTTACCCAGCAAGGTCCTAACGTGGCAGTGCAGCAGGTCAGAGCACTCACTGCATTCCAGCCTGGCACTGCCGCCTGGAACTTGCTGGGTGTCCAAGGCAGGCAGGGGGCTGGAACCGAGGAAAGCCTCGGCGTAAACAGGCATCAGACCTGCTACAGCCCCTGCCCACTCTAGTGGAGTACAGCTAAGAGATGGGACTGAGACTAACAGCAAGGTGGACTTGGCAGGGGGGAAAAAAACCGTGACTTTCAAGTAGTCGTTGAAAAGAAAAACCTCCTTTTAAATAAGGAAAATAATCTCTACAGCAGATCCGTTAGAATTTGGAAACCAAGAAGGCATTTAGTAGGCAAGCAGTAGGTGACGAGTAGCTACACATCCTTCTAAATTAATGTGTGTTTAGGATGGATGACAGTGCTTGTCCTTAAATTGTGAGCAATCGTGAATCTGTTCCTTACGCTCCTGAGTACGTGCATGTGCCCAGATTTGTTTGCCGTGCCCACTTACCTACAGTGGTGTGCCTACTTCCAAAAAGGCTTTTCCTACATTAATCACCATGGAAACCAGTGAAGGCTTCTGCTACATATTCGAACACAGCAATTAAATAAATAATTTTAATAACAAAATTAATTCAATTAATGACTGGAGACAATGTAGCAACTACTAAACCAACCAATTGAAGTAAAACGGAAAACAGGATGGGAAAGATTTGCTTGTGGGGGGAAAGGGTGCAAAGATGGCAGCCCTTAGCTGCTCCTGGGTACAGGTGAAGGACTTTGTGGGGCAGCTGGATGCACCCCGGAGCCTTTCCATGGGAGATCAGATTCTGGACAAGCACCGTGCCCGTAAGTGACACAGCGGGAGCTGGTCCCGCGTCAGCCCTACGGTTTGGGACCAGCCCAGGGCTATCAGATGACTGGCTCAGGCAACTTGAAAAGAGACACAAATTCTCCATCCGAGAAAAGAATAAAAACAATTATCAGCGGGGAGGGCTGGGCGGCCGCGATCCCGGAGCAGCGCGTCCCGCGGCTCTGCGGGCGGACGGGGCGCCTCTGGGAGCGCTCCCCGCGCAAAAAAGCACGCGGGGGGAGCGCGCAGGGACCCGCGCAGTGCTGGGGGCGCAGAAAGACGGGCGGGCTGGCGGGCGGAGAACGTGTAACTGGGGAGAAAAAAAACACAGAAAAGAGAAAAAAACAAACTAAAAGAGAAAAAACTAAACAAAAAAAAAGGGGGGGAGGGAAGAGGAAAAAAGCAACCAAGCAAAACCGAGCGGAAAGATCAAACGTTGACAGAAGAGAAGGTGCCGGGGTGCCCCGCGGGAGCCCCCGGCTGGGCGCGCCCTCCCCGCGCGGCCCCGTTTGAACGGGCCCCGCTGCCGCTCAGCCAACGGGGCGCCGCGGCGGCCGTGACGTCAGGCGCGGCGGGAG